>OMNM01055180.1:0-21340 GCA_900302745.1 Parablennius parvicornis | reverse complement strand
CCTGAGCAGTGTGAACTGCAGAATGTTACAGGGACACTTCAAAGTAGTCGAGTTGAGAGTCCATTTAGAACAGCGGACAGCATTGTACAGTAGTAAAAGCATCAGAACAGGTCCATCAATCAGTTCTTTAGCCTCTTTTGTTCTGATGTTTATAATAGTTGTGAAGGTGGAGTGAGCGTGACCATGGATCAAATCCAACAAGCTATTTTGTTTTCGATGGGAAAGTTTGCCTGTGGATCATCCAGAGTAACAGAGAGACTTCCTGACAGGAAATGTTTGTAATTTGGCTGAACTGAGTCCTAATTGATTACTGAAACCACCATTGATTTGTTTCCTATCTCCTCATGACCTGATTGATTCAGCACTCACGGAGCTTTCCACTGTGTTGTGTCCTGTCTACTGTGACCAGTTAGAGGCTTTCAGTGGCTGCTGGCTTCACCGCAGCCCTAATGGTTCAAACCCATCTGATAAAAGATCTTCCCTCACTGCATATCCGCTGCGTTGGCCTGCAATCCAATTTGTCTCTCAGCTCCGGCATCATTACAGCCAAAGGCACATTCATCATGAGAGATGCGCCTCTCCTTTTGACTCCGCTGCTCTTTATATGATGTGTGCAGTTCGTCAAAGGACAATCATCTCATTTGCCGCCGTGTGTCATTCCGTGGCTGGTTTGAACTAATGGTGCAACAAACAAACAAGCTGTTCCCATATGCATGCACACTACGGACAAACACACAACACACTCCTCTCCTGTGATTTACCTTTCAGCCTTTAGCCGACAGGTTACTGAGTCATTGCCAATATGCAAATACAAGTTATGCACAGATTAATGTCAATGTAAACGTGTTATTTAATCATGGTGAAGAAACAAAGATTGTCATCATCACGAAATTCAATCAAACCAGACAAAAATCTGACAACAACCAACACTGCAAAGACAAAACAATCACGCTGGACTTCAGAAGATGGAGAGACACTGCAGACGAACCGTAGAACACCAGGATGTGGAGAAAGTCTTATTAACATTCTCTTCATCATTGCTAAAGTTGCAGTTGTTAAAGCCTGTATCTGAGTCGAGCAGGCGCTGCACGGTACCACTGAGTCACACAAAAGTCCAGACATAAGCTGGAGGATGCTTGGACATCACATTTAGCGGGAGGATTTCCAGGATCACAATGTGGATTAAAGGATTAACTCCTGCAGTATGCTGCGGGCTTTTGGATTTGGATCCTTTTTTAAATGACGCACAGGTGTTTGCATGCAAATAAAACTACTTTCAAGGGTGGCATTTAACAGTCCTTTGCTTGAAAATGCTGCACGAGCTGCGGAAATTGTTTCATTTGGCGTTTCCAGAGCAGCAGCTGTGACTGAAGTGAAGCCTGAGGATCAGTTTCCGTCTCTGTTCGCAGTGAAAGCGCCGCTAACAGAGTCAACAATGTGCCTCCTGTGAGATTAGCTGTTCAACCAAGGCTCGGTACTGTTGGATTTTAATTGGCAGTTATTAGCCACAGCATGCAGCTACTGCACCAAAAAGCCAATATTTACTCTGACTGCTGATAACTGGAAAACAAACAGCTCATTTAGTGGAGCTGCCTTTGTTTCTGGTAATAGCGGGGCCTCCCCTTCCTGTCTGTTAACCCACTGCTTAACTCAGCCTCCTTCTCACAATACACAACCTTCTTCTGGCACCGTGTTTCAGTCATCTCCCGCCTTTAGCTGCATCTTCATGACTTATTCTGCCATCTTTCTGCCTTTACCTCTTAATTCCTGTCTCACTGCGGTACCTGAAAAAACCTGACAGCATTCATTGTAAATGATTTCTGTAAATTTACAGCAGAATTAAGTACTAACAGTATTAAGGTGTTTTTTCAATAAACAGTGCTGAACTGTTAATATTACAGAAAGTCGGTGATGAATTACAGCTCATTTACTGTTTGTTTTTTTAACAGAACTCTAATGCATTTCTATTATACAGCACTATTCTATTAAGGTGTCTTAGATAACAGTATCATGCATTATTTTTGGCATTCTGGGAAAAAAAACTGCCTGAGCTGCACATGCGAAGCTTGTTACCTGCCATTCCTGATCCCTCTACATCTTACTAATTATTTGGTGAGTAGAAACTGCATTTGATTGTTTTACATTACATATTAAGCTATATTATTATTGTTGGATTTGATTTGATCAGTTTTGTTGGCATTGATGATGATGACTAACTAACAGCATATGCACACGCGAGAATGATTTTGGTTAGCCGCTACTGTAGCTAAATTTGAAACTACAGTCAAACAACATAAGGAACACATTTTAATTTCTACAAAGTCAACGTTTCCTGAAACCTGCATTTTGTCAGTGAATTAATGAAACTTTATGATAGTTTGTGTAAACATTTTACTGTCTAATGTTAGGCTAATTCAAAACATTGAAGAATTTCACTTATCGGCCAGGCTGGCTGATAAGTGTTAGTTTTGGACCTGAACGTGTGATAAGGACGCTCTCTGCAATCTTTATGACAGTTAAGGCTACAGAATACACGTTGTAACATCGTTTACATCGTATAACTTTCTCCACCTCTTTATGGATTAATTCTTTGCGAACCCCATAGTAAACAATAAACAAAAAAGCGGAAAAGCAACCACTTGCTCTCTTCTCACTCGTCGATAGAGTGACGAACTGGCAGCTGCAGCGACAGCCTTAAGTTACAATATGACCCACATGATTTCCACAATTCCAGTATAATAGCCTCCATTTCATGCTACCCATGAACATTTTTCTCTTTAAACAGGCCTGAGAGAGGCAGCAAGACTGGCCGGGGCAAAGCAGTATTCAAGAAAACAGTGAAAGTTACAACCAAGAAGGGCACAGCTGTCAACCCATGTGTCCGCTCTGCTAAAGAGACTAATGGATTTTGAGTGGGACTTCATTTGAGACGAAGGTGAGATTAGCCACTCAATCCCGTATTTGTCAAGATAGCAATTTGTCTCAATCTTCTAATTCTCTTTCCCTCTCATTGTTACCCACGTTCATCCTTCATCTCTCTCCCTGCCTGAACTGAACCCCTCTTTCCTTGTCTCTTTCACTGATATTTTCTATTCTGTCAGTCTTGAAATCCGTCTTACACCCTCTATTTGTTTTTTCATTCTTTATGTGTTGTGTTCTGTTTCTGAAATGATGTGATCTATTTGGATGTTAAGGCTTGGAATGTTAGGGTTTGCTGAGGTGTTAGTTCATGGCTTGGGACATTTTAAGATAGGAGGGAATGAGGGGCGGCAATGTTAATTTTGTATGGAAGAAGTTGCGAGTATAAGTTGTTTTTGAGCTGATCCCTCCCTTCTCTCTCTCTCTCTCTCTCCCTCTGTCTCTCCTCTCTCTCTCTCACACAGTCATACATAAACAGGCACACACAGACAAACACACACAAGCACACACATGACTACTGCAGGCTGGATTGAGAAACCTGGTGTCATCGAGTGAGCCGTAGCTCTACTGCCGATGTTCTTGGACTTCCATACAAACAGTACTGTATGTTCCTAACACTGTTAATTTTCTATGTTCGTAGTATTGTTTTGACATGTAATTTTTACATGTAATACTCTTTTTAAAATGCAATTTGTTCAGTATGCGAAGTTTTTACATGCCATATTTACATTCAAGAAAAAGTAAGGTCCAAGATACCACTTAGCCTATTCGTTTATCATACAGTTGTTCTGCATGTAAAATTTTTACATCATCTACATTCAAATAAATGTAAAGTGTAATTTACTAATTATTCATTTAACATTCAACGGCTATGCATGTGAGTTTTTTTAAATGTCATGTTAGCATTCAAATAAACGTAAAGTGCAATAAGAAGCTGCTTTTTCTCTTATATTGTATTCACAGGACTGAAAAATCAAAAGGTTAATTTTGTAACGGTTTGCCTTCCATGCTTGTGGCCAGGTTCAAACAGATTTTTTGATACCTAAAGTCAGTGAGAGTCTCGTAACATGTTTTTTCTGAACAAATTTGCCTTTTTAACTGTGTGAAATCATATTTTTAACACATTATTGAAATGTAAAAAAAATACAAACTAATTAGTCGTTTGATTGTAAAATACAGTGAAAGTAATTTTACAGTAAATATCAGTTTACACTGTATTTTTAATTTACAGGACAAAACTGTAAATTAAGTAAAAGTAAAAATATGTAAATTCCACAGCAACATAATGGCAACTCAGCTGCCAGTTCTTTACTGTTTTGTTACAGTTCACACTGTTTTTTTTTAATTTACAGTACAAAACTGTCAATTTTAGTGACAGAAAATATCTGTAAATTTTACAGCAACACAATGGCAACTGAGCTGCCAGTTATTTGTGTTTTTTTTTTACAGGAAAATGTATTACAGTGTACAACAGAGAGGAAAAAGATATTTTCTTCACAGATTAATGGTTTTCACATGTTGATGTGATTTTGACAGATCCATAAGCAATAAAACATTCTCCTACTCATTAGATGCTTCCTGTCATTGACAATGTGCAGGACGGAGTGAGACAGCTTCCAATGATCGCTGCAAACAAGCGGACCGGCATATTCTCATTTTAATACTCTACACAATATCTTCAAATTCAGAAGAAATAAAATACAAGGACAATAAAGTGTAGAAAAACTATATATGTGCAACTATAGTAGAAATGTACATATAAATTTAAAATGTACACACAAAGATAAAATAAACGTGCTACAAACTGTTTGAGAATCGGTACAGTTCTACGATGGGCAGAGGTTGTTTTGTACGTTTCCTGTGTGGATTATTGCTCCGATCAAACCAGTTGTTGCCCAGGAGTTCACAGATCCGACAGCCTTCCTCCATCGTTTGATGGAACATTAGCTGCACTCTTGTCTGTTGTCCTGAATCCATCTGTGCCACAGATATAGAGATGTGTGAACACTGGTGGTTTTCACCACGATGAGACTGAAGCTGCGGTTTCATCACAGAGCCGGTAACATCAGGCTCATGTGTTCCTGTTACGTCCAGCTGATTCTGAGTGAGGTTATTTGTTGAAATACAGACGTGGCGGGGGGAAGCTTCAGCCCAGCAGGCCACCGAGTCGGCTGCACACTGTAGGGAACGAGCGCTGCTATATTTATAAACCTTGGTTGGGAACACATACTGTACATGGCAGCTGCAGTTGTAGAAAACAGCTGACCATAATCCAACACACTTAAAAATGGAAACAATTAGAAATAAAAACCCTCTCTGTCTTTACTCCTTAAGACAATAATTTAGACCTGAAACAACTAATCAATTAAAATTGGTTATTAAAATAGTTATCAATGCATTGCGTCATCGATTATTTGGTTAATAATGCTGCATTGACAAATAGGCACAATGCCTGACGAATGGAATTTTCCTGTCATTCATGGCACATTTGTAGCATTCATAATGTAACTTAACGTATCTGAATAGGGTTCTTATCAGGTCGTGTCGGCATTCTTGATATTCATGGAGTTTTCAGCTGCCCTAAAATCTTCCATGAATATCAAGAATCACTTTGATTCCTGAAGTTTAGAACTGAGAGTGTTGATTAGTTGTGATGCGTGGGGATGTGTTGCACAACGTGACAGCATTCACTCAATTCGGCAAATCTACGGCATTTCTCTGGATGTGGATCTGGAACATATGAACTGTTCAGCAGCTGATGGTAGAGTGACTGGGGTGTGGAGCCACATATATACCCAGTCACAGACCGGGCTAGTTTGACGCCCCGGACAAACACCCGACCTCCACACAGACACATCTGAGATTGTTTGATTCTCGCGATGTCCCCCTTCACAAATTGAGCCCTGGGCGGCCACCCACATGAATTCATAGCAAGATTCACCACAGTTTATACCAACTCCCGATTCGCAACATTTATGACTAATTAGTGACAAAAAGTAATGATGATCAATGGTGCACAGCCACCCGCAACTGCTCAGAACAATATTGGTGACCATGCAGAATGATTCATGACGGTCTGCCACCATTTCCTGCTATTAATTGTAACCCATGATAACAGGTCGCAGCTGTTAGTGACGGCGCATGACACCTCTGCCCTGAATCATAAAATTTCGGTCAAAATCGTGATCCTCGGTCATGCATTGAGATTCTTATCGTTCCTGACTTGTCGTTATCATGTGTAAATACAGCAAAACATGTTTGTTTTTTTTTCGTAAAAGGCCGATTTTTTCAAATAGTCTGTTCCAGCAGCTACAACAGCGTGGCAGTAATGCGCCACCTGTGGATGTAATCAGCCCCCTCAATACTAACCAACAATACACTCTAATGATACATCCGACCAATGGGAGAACAGCTTTTCCACTGGCAGCAATGTATGAATGGACATGGTGTCCAATATCATCATGACACACTCAGGATTGTGAAGCAGCGCTGAAAATACTGACTAATATCCTCACCACTCCCCAATAAGACCAATTACTTCTTCCTCCATGCCCCTTCTCAGTGCTGGATTACAACAGACAGCAGCTTGTTAGTTCACAGTGTCTGTGAACTGAGGAAGGGAGACAGACAGGAACAGAAGAAACAGAGGAAAGGAGGTCTGGTAGGGACAGAAGGTTTGGAGATGCGTCACTCATTTTAACAATTCTGCAGCTAAATGTTTCCACTCATTGCACCAAACGGTTATTTTCTCTGAAGAATCACGAGTGTTTTTAATGTATCTATCATTTAAAAAAAAAAAAGGAATCACAAATGTAGTGGAGTGATTTTCTGGGAGAAGATAGAACATGCAAACTCCACACAGAAACGCCATTGAACCCATGGCTGTCTCACTGGAAGGTGAGGATGCTAACCACTGCTCAACTGTGCCATTGAGAAGCCTCCATCTTTTTTCACTGCCATAATTACCATCAGTTAATTTGCCTTTTTGAGATTTTCAACAAATATTCTTGAAGAAAAAAAAACGATTGAGCCGGTTGAGCTGGTGTGTTTCCTGAATGTTATGTAAGGTGTGTAAATAAGCACCTTACCTCTAATATATTGGAACGGCAGCCCATCATTATAATCAGTGCAGTTAAACCACATTATATATCTGTACTTGACAACACGAGGTTAAAACTGTGCCGACACAGTACACAATTTATTGAATGGATCTCTAATTCTCTGATCCAATCTGGTGAAGCAGGTTATTTAGGATTATTCTCCATCCACAGTCCTCATAAACCCCAGGCTGCATGAAGTCTGTGAGTTTATTTAGTCAACAAATCAGCATAAAAATCAGAGAAATGGCATCAGAAAGCATGAAGAGAAAAGACAAGAATGCAAGGGCAACAGTTAGCAGTTGTCAAATTGGAGCGTTTATTAAAGATATGGATTTTTCTGCCAGATTTCTGCAGTTTATTTTTCCTCCCACAGACTTATGAGCTTATGCTTCAATTATTTCACTCTTCATTACAATTATACGACGAGACTGGAAGCCATCCATCCATCCATCCATCTATCCATCCATCCATCTTCTCTCCTGCTTAGTTTGTTTGGGGTTGTGGTGGCAGGATAGAGAGCAGAGAAGCTCAGGCATCCCTGTCCCTGGCAACTTCCTCCAACTCTTCTCGGCGGACCCCGAGCCGCTTCCAGACCAAGCCAGAGATATAATCTCTCCAGCAAGTCCTGGGCCGACCTCGGGGCCTCCTCCCAGTTGGAGGTGCCTGGTGGACCTCTTAAGGGAGGCCACCAGGGGGCGTCCTGATCAGATGAACCACCTCAACTGGCTCCTCTCAATGTGGAGGAGTAGCAGCTCGACTTTGAGTCTTTCCTGATGACTGAGCTCCTCACTCTATCATAAAGAGTGAGGCCCGCCACCCTGCGGAAAAAAACTCATTTTGGACACTTGTACCCACGATCTCATTCTTTCGGTCATGACCCAAAGCTCATGACAATAGGTGAGAATGGGGATGTAGACCGACTGGTACACAGAGAGCTTCGCTTTGTAGCTCAGCTCCCTCTTCACAACAACGGTCCGGTACAGTGACTGCTTTACTACAGCCGCCTGTCCAAACCTATAGCCAATTCCATGATCCCTCCCCATCACTATTCTGACCCCGAGATACTTAAACTACTCCACCTGGGGAAGGTCCACCCCCCCCCCACCTGGATAGGACATGCCATAATTTTCCGTGAGAGGACCATGGACTCAGATTTGGAGGTGCTGATCTACATTCCAACCGCTTCACACCATTCACAACCATTTCAATGAATGCTGGAGGCCCTCATGTGATGCCGCCAGAAGAACAACGTCATTCACAAAAAACAGAGATGTCAGCAACCGGACCCTCCACATGATGCCCTCATGCCCCCAGCTGCCCCTCAACACCCTGTCCATGAAGATCACGAACAACAGGAGTGAATAGGCGCAGCTCCGACGGAGTCCAGCGCTCACCCTGAACAAGTCCGTCTTAGTGCTGAGTATACAGACGCAGCTCTCACACTGGGAGTACAAACACCGGACTGCCTGCAGCAGCGGTTCCAGTGCTCTGTACTCCCTCAGCTCCTCCCACAAGACATCTCGGGGGACACGTTGGTATGCCTTCTCCAAGTCCACAAAACACATATAGACTGGATTGGCATACTCCCATGCCCCCTCGATAATCTGTGAGAGGGTGAAGAGCTGGTTAGCTGTTCCACTGCCAGGACGGAAATCCGCATTGTTCCAACTCCATGTGAGGTTCGACTGTCAGTCGGAGTCTCTTTTCCAGTAACCCCACATAGACTTTCCCAGGGAAGCTGAGAAGTGTGATGCCCCGATAGTTGGCTCACACTTACCAGTCTGATGGTACTGTACCCGATGTCCATGCGATATTGTAGAGGCTTGTCAACCAGGACCGACAATAGCAGCTTCAGAAGCTCCAGGTGGATCTCATCCACTCCTGGGACCTTCCAATCAAGAAGTTTTGTGGAAATACACAAAATCCAGTATACGACCAAAATTTCTACTTGGCATGAGTCAAGTCCAGTTTGGAGTTGCTACTGTTATTGGCTTGAATCCCCCTAGTGTGGACACATTACATCTTAATCATGGATACACAGACCAGAGGAGCAGGATATTTCTTCTTTCTGTGGCTCTGCTTTCTATTTGCTGTCATTATATGATCTTGACACAAACCTGAATGCATCCATGTGATAAATATTGCAAACCATCTTTACTGTTGGCAAACAAACTGAGCATCAGAACCAACAAGTAAGGAGGAGCAGATCCTTTATCCTGGATGATAATGGGATTTTCAGGCTTGGAGAAGTTTAATAAACAAAGACGGGCGAACAATGTGACTTGAGATTAATCCAGGTTCAGCCTGTTAGAAGGAATCGATGAGCTGGACAGAAAAGACGACGAAGAAGCCCTGACAGTGAGCAGCACTCAGCCGACGCATGGACACGTCATTCCCAACTCAGCCTGCCTTTCCAGCTCTCCAACCTGATATTATCATCAGTCTGACTCATTCAGTCAGCTCTGATGATGGAACATCAACGTATAGAAGTCTTTTTGTTTCCTCATCGCTCAGTCAGCATCGCTACATTCAGTTCACTCAGAAACTCAAAGTCATTCTCCTTCCACAGTCAATGTTAAGAACTTGTCCACATCGACTTCAATTAAAACACTTCAATAAAACCTCAGAAGATTGATACACAATAGCTTTCACACAGAGTCGTAAGATAGGAACCTGGTTGATGTGTGGCAAAATGTTAGTACATACTATGTTTGTTTCCACTGAAGTCACGTTTTAACTTCCATAACTGCAGCCAGAGACAAGTCCATGACATATTTAGTCCGGGGTGTTTTACGAAGTGAGAGATGAAGGAAGATGTGACGTTCACTGACCTGGCAGGCGTTGTAAAGGAGCTGGTGTTCAAACTTCTTGATCCCCAGGATTCCCTGGAACATCTCGTACAGCTGGTCCTTACTGAGGATGAGCTCGGAGGCAGCGCTGGCCGTCATCCTCTGCTGGTGCTTCCTGGGGTCTTCTTCACCTCGGTAGATGGTGTCGAACTTGGCCATCCAGGAGCTGAGCACCGTCTCTTTGCTCAGGCCGTCGATTTCAGGCAGGCTCCTAACGCGCTTCTCGATGTGCTTTTTGAAAACCTCCCGGGAGTCGCTGGAAGAGCAGCCGCCGCTCTGCACCATCCTAGACACGCGATCGCTTTTCAGGAAGACCTGAAATGAATCCGGACAACAGACCAGAAGGTTCACACTCAACTAGGCAAATATGAATATGAAAACATGAGCCTGATTATTCACCTCACGGTGTCTTTTTATGGAAAATGTTACTCAAAATTTGGAAGATAGTCTATTTTGCAGGATTAATATAAACCAGAGTTTAACACAAAGCTTGTGGATCCTTGATTCAATCAAGTTCAAACTCACATCCTGATGTGCAACATCTGTCCATCAAGACATTTTTTCAAAAAATGCTTCAACAGAATTCATCCGCTTCTCCAAACAGTTCTGTGAGGGTGGTGAACAGGACCTTTCACCACTGTGAGATGAAGACAAGCCTTGTTTGGTTGAAGAAACTGATGCAGCTGATTTGAGGTCTAAACCAACTGCAGAATAACAGAAACACTTGTTGTGCCCCATGAAGGTTTCTCCAACTTGTTTTCAACTCCGTCCACAATCCAAGTCATCACTTCATCAGGTCAACTCTGATTTTATATCTCTGGACAAACAATATAACATCTCATTTTCTGCAGGAAATGTTTGGAACAAACTTAAAGTTCTCCTGGGAAGAGCTTGAATATTTATCTGCAGCTGCATGCAAAGAATTTGTTTTATGCTGCTTTGTGTAATTTATATAAATGTCACACAACATGGAGGGAAACTATTCTGTAGTTCAGCATTCAAAGAGCATAATGACATGAAGAAAGAGACACCGACATGAAGCATTCCGCTGACAAACAGCTGGTTCACGCAACAAAACACCCAGAATTCTCTCTAAACTTCAAATTATGACATTCAGATGCTTAAACAAATTATCTGTTGCTGGACAATCACGACAGTTTAAACTGTGACACACTGTGAGTATTTCAAAATCAAAAGATAAACTCAGACATAATTTCTAATTGATACATTTCTATCAGCAGAAAGTGTAAAACAGTTGAGAAATCAGAAACCTGCCGATCTGGAGACATTAGCCGCAGGAAAGTTCTATCAATTTGACTATAAATGAATGAAAAAATAAACCTAACCTAATGTAGGGAGACACTTTATTTGAATTTTTTCTATTAAATTCATTTAGCTCTTATGGATTATCTTAAAAAGGATGAATGATAATATTTGTTTTTCATCTGATTTGTCCAGGCTTCAGTGTCTGGCTCACTGAAACCTCATTGGTTTGAGACCTCCCATGATGTCATGATGGATTTCATGATGGCAACGTAAACTATGATCTTGGAGTAAATTGCTGAACTTTCTCTAAAGTTAATGAAGGTTGAGTTGACAGTGCAGCTGCAGACATATTCTGTCTGCTTCTTTTAGTGGTGACGTTTGCAGAGCCCTGATCCTGAATCCTGGAAATGAGACTCCCTATTTCCCTCTTGTGCTTTGGCCGGATAAACCCACTGAATCATTGGAGCACATTATTAAGACCACCGTGAGGAACTCGACACACACCCTACGCCATCTCTCAGTTGCACTTATCTCAGCTGCTTTTAAACAGGAAGTGGCTCTTCAAGAGAAGTTTGAGTCTGGATCCCTACACTGACACCCGGGTCACAGAAACCACCTAATTACCAAAAATGATGAGCACATTTGCATTTTGTTTAACTGATTATCAGAAAGAAAAGACCCCGAGGTGATTTGCCCGAGGCAGAGCTCGTGGCCTGCCAAACACAGCAGCAGGAGATCTGTATGCAATCAGTCTTAATGAGCTACCAGAGCAGAGCAGCCATTACACGTGAACTCACCTCGTAGTAGCTCTGGACAGCGTTGATGAAGGCCTCGTCAGCCACGATCTGAGTGTCCCCGTTGAGGAAGGCCTGGAAGCGCTCCTTCACCGTCTGCAGATGCTGCTTGCTGATCTGAGAGACAAACATGGAGCAGGGGAGCATGAGCATTTCATTTTCACAGTGACTCTTTATATACTGATGTTTTACCCGCCTGTTTATCTTAGCCCACCCTCCAAAGCCCTGTTCTACTTTTTTTGAGAAGAGTCCTCGTTATGGAGTTCTACTGTGATATCCACACACAGGGTATTTTCCCAGGTACTCCCGGTACCTCAGGTTCAAGGTAATGCTAGCTGTCGGCTTTTTGCTTATTCAGCAGTTATAAACACCTGAGGAACGCTCTGCATCAATTCAAAGAAATAAAAGCTATCAAACCTCTGCACAGTATTTACTGTGTGTGTTTGTTGTGATAAATGTTGTGCTGTGACCGTGCTCCAGGATAAACGTGACCATAACGGCGAGGGTTTTCTGGATTCCACTGAAAATGAAGAGACAACATACTTTTTGAGAACTTTGATTTTATGATGTGCCAGTAAGCTAAACAGAATCCCAAGTCCCAAGTCCCTTGCAGCATTAGCAGTAGCATTTACTGTAGCATTAGCTGTAGCATTAGCTGCAGCGCTAGGTGAAAATCCTTCAACAAAAAAGGCAGTTCAATCAGTGACCATGATAAAATATTCATTAATTTAAGTACACCTATCATATTAACTACATTTCAATACTCAGAAAATCACTTTCAAACACCCTGGCATGATCAACAACCACCAAACCAACAATTGCCCCAATAACTGCTATTGAATACTACACCTTCTTCTAGACTGCAAACAAACAAAATACTGCGTCTCAGCCCATGTCTTTAGGTTGCACCGGGAAACTTTCAATAAAGCTTTTTGCTGTGGTGCATCTCACACAAGCATTATCCAACCTGCACTGATGAAGGCTGTGCAACCAGACCAGCATGCTCTTGTTCCTCATAAACCATCAGCATCACAAAAGGGTCCAAATCCGTTCACCCCCTTTTGATTTTCTGCCTTATTCCACTTTTACCATTCAATAAAGAGGTCTTAATGTTATGGCTGACTGCTGTACTGTCATGTCTCCGCAACAATGTAATCGGAAAAGATTTTATTATCTTGGTTTCCGTAACAACAGACAAACCTTCTGCTACTCATTAAATCCCAGAGCTCACCTAAAGCTGGATGTAGAAATGCAGCTAGTAAACCCAAAAGAAAAATACACATCAAAGACTCATTTTGAAACATAACAGAGCTGCAAACAGACGGTGAAACAGAGCTGAGGGTCACACTGCGAGACAGATCGTACTCCTGACTGCGTCTGTTCAACCATAAACTACAAATCACCCGTGTTCTCGTCTCAGCGTCTCTGATTTTTATCATTCATTTAAACCTGCAGACATCTCAAGGGACTTCACAGTCAGGTCTTTATAACACCATCAAGAGAAATGTGAGAATTTAAAGGTTACTGCCAAAAAAAAACAAGTTGAAGAGGAGAGAGCAGAGTGAGGGTAGAGTGGAGACGCTTCAAGTCCAGAAGAATAGAGAAAGGTAAACACAAGTGGACACGCAGTCTGACTGAGATCCCAGTGCATAGTAGCAATTAACTAAATTAAACAACTAAACAAAGCTGATGTTAAATGACCTGTTGGCTCTCCTTTTTCCGAAAATAAAAAACAAAAAGAGAATCAATAAATAATAAAATCTTAAAAAAAATGGAACCGTAAAAATCGTAGACGAAGAGCGTGAGATGTGTGGATATTGAATGGAGATTAAGAGAGCAAAACTAGAGAATTAATGCAAAGATGCTGAGGGAGATAATAATTGTTGTTTTTATATTTTTTTCCAATAATTTTGCACTATATGATCCCCTCCAATGTTTCATGTTCCTTTCTGATATAATTCCCACTGACATTACTCCTACATTCATATAACATCAGTACATCTTGGAAAGTGAGGAAATGATTAAATCCTGAGCTGCAGCACTGAGGCCTGATTTAATAAGGCATTCTCTCACACACACATTACACTTTGGGTTTGCAAGTGTTTCGTGCATTAAGCACAGGAAGGTGGTATTGCTTCCATGTCCATTTGTTTGGCTTCTCGTGTAGTGATTGGAAGAGTTCTCAGTCCCCAAGCAGCACAAAATGAAACAACATGCCGTGGAGTCGGAGGCGATGTAAAAATATCAAAATTATTGGATCGTTCTCTTGAATTGGACTCCAAATTTATGAAGGCAAATCATTAGATTCTGTTAATTTGCGCCTCTGTCAGACTCCAGTAGATCAGGTTTTTGTATTTTGATATGCACAGCAATGGTTTCATGACCATGTAGTCATAACTACAGTTTCATGCTGGTTTTCTCCAGGAGAAGAAAGCCTGGATCCCGCTGAGCGATACAGCTTATAATCCTGCCACTGACACACACACACACACACACACACAATATTCTGGTCATGACGTCCTTTAACAGTGAAATGACCAATGAGAGCCCCAACCAGCCATTGGCCGGCTCTTATCCGCTGCCCTGGTAACAGTTGCCATGGCGATGGGAGGAGAATAAGCAGTGTGAGATTACAGCTTTCTTAATCAGGGTCAAAGTTTACACATCATATGGATCACATCTGAAATACAGTAGAGCCGTGTGTGTGTGTGTGTGTGTGTGTTTGTGTGCGCGCATGTGCGTGTGTGTGCGTGTCCATGTTGTCGGTATTGACTCGGTATTGACGACTCCCACCCCGCAGCGTGCAGAATGACGGAGGCATCGTCAAGGCTCCAGCTCACTTTCATGTAGTTCTTATGAGGAAGATGTGCGTTGAAAAACCCTGTCTGTGTCTAAACTCATCCATCAGAAGTAACGCCACATTAACCTCCAACAGTCATTCTCCAGTGAGTCTGAGCGTGTTTCAAGAATAACTTTAACAGAATTGAATGACTTTGACCTTCATGGAGGGAGATCTACAGGGACGGCTCTCACATGGGAATGAATAATGCCAACAAGTTCTGCAAATATGCCGCAAAATGTTTTATGTATTTTCGCTTGAACCAGTTTGTGATCTGGAAACATGAGAGATAAGAGCAATAGTCCTGCATTCACCTGTGATAGGAAAATTATCACTGCTTATGGTGGGAAATTGATTCAAATTCTTTATACTGTAAGTATTGGAGGATGTTTTGGGGTTTTTTATTTCATTTTGTAGAGGAATTTGGAATCATCTCGACCTGTTCTGTCTAAATGTTAATTGTTTATTTTTCTTCATGAAATCTTAGCTGTGACAGCATGAAAGCTGTGACTCATGTAGTTTATACACTCATGTATTTACTGAAGCAAAAATGGATCATGAAATCAAAACTGTAAAAGAAAATTTAAAAAAAACTAAATAAAGCATAAAAATAGTTAAAGTTACTCTACCAGATAAAAGAATCTTTAAAAATCTACTTCATAGGTATCCCTTCTGCACAGAGAATACACCAAAACATGGAAACAAGACCATCACCACTCATTTCCACTCAATTACAACCCAGTTTCCTAAATCGATCACCTCATAGTTGATATGTGAATTTCCTTCAGAAAGGTTTTGACAACGTATTAGAGATGGACATCAACAACTAACACTGAATCCTAAAAATGTTAGTTTTTCCCGAGTGGATTCTGGAAGAGGAACTTTAACGTTAACTTTAAAAGCTTAGATCAAATTGTATCTGTACTCAATGTATTTCATGATAAAGCTGTGTGTTGCCATCTTTGTCCACATTCTCCTACAACAAGAACATTCCGTATGTAATTAAAGGTTCTTTAGTTTGTGGGTTTTCTCATTTCATCTAATATAAAAGAAATGTTTCCTGAAAATATGCCAAAGGAAACTTTCTTTTTGCTGAAGTCTTGTTGTGTTATAAGGACTACAAATAATTTACACGGATGTAGATCAAAAAAAGTGTAGTTCAGAAGTGTGGAATCATTTATGAAATTGTTTTATATGTATGTGTATAGATATGTATGTATATGAGTCTATGTGTATGTGTGTGTGTATATATATATATACATATATATAATATATATATATTTTTTAAATGTCTTTATGCAAATATCATCAAATAAAATAACTGAATATTCTCATGAATCACTTTAACACAGGACAGCTGTGAATCTTCTGTTGAATAATTTCTGCGTCATCATCTGTATGAGTGCTAAAATATGTCTCAGAATGGAGAAGAAGTGCAAAGTGTAAGAGTTTCAGTTTTAGCCAGCCGAAGGATCGCAACGTTAAATCTCTCCATTAAAGATCAGAATGTTTCCTCCAACCTCGACTGAGTGATTACTAACTCACAACAATGAGAAACTCAATAATGTGATTGTGAATGTAGAAAATAATATTGTTTGTAGTAAGGATACATTGATGTATATGTATAAACCTTCTGTAGTTTAATGCAGTTTGAAGGCCTGGTGGTACAGATGAGCTTTGCTCTGCCAGACTCCATCAGAAGTGACCTGTGGTGACGTCTCATCAGCGTTAGCATGTGTGACGTTCTGCTGGGCGGCACCGGTCTGCATGTCTTTCTAGTCGAGAGTCTTTCTAGTCAGAGTGCATTTGTGAGTTTCTGCTCTTTGTCCAAAGTAGAGCCCAGGCAACCCGGACGTGAACGAATTAGGTGTAGAAAATTGAAGGACGGGTGGATTTCTAAAATCATATCAGGATCTTAATCACAATAAAGAACAAGGAGAGCAAGCTGTTGTCCTTGTTTGTGAGGATTTTGACAGCTTTGTCTTTGGGAGGATTACATAAAACTGTTAAAGACGACACATAATGACTCATGAACTCTGAGTCACAGTGAAGCCGAGGCTCGAGGAGGACAGATGACGTGGTCGACTGGAGGTGTGAGACGGTTTGAATAGCGAGCAGGTCACTCCGATGGTGGATGATCGGTTCCATCGCAGCCACAGTTTCACCTAGAGAGAGTCTGAGATCACGATATTCTGTGGAAGAATGCTTTATTGGACAAAATAACGTAGAGTAAAGTTTGGTCTCTGCGTTTAAGCCATCTCCAGGGAGCAGTCAGGGGTCAAGGGTCATCCACAAGGACCCACAATGGAAACCTGACAGTTGCCGAATTCGGACTAGCAAACCTACAATCACAAGCTGGCGTCTCTCGTTGGGAGGCCTCCACTGACCCAAGAGGCCACAAGAAGCACAAGAAGCAAGAGATGAAGACATACACGTAGAGGTCAGAGGGCAGCGTGGGGACGTTAATGCCGGGCGTCACTGTGTCTCTTTTATATCCAAAGTTACTGTTACTGTAGCGCCCTCTAGCCTTACCAACTGATGACAACCATGGCTAGAACGCTGACATTTATCTGGGTTCGGTCTTGGTTCCCTTGAATCCTCCGATTCACTCACAAGGAGAGAGTAGACACCCGGGTTGTTTTTGTGCATCTTATCTGAAGATCCTCAAGGGATCTTCAGTTTGTTCAGAGTGAACTTCCAGGATCACGTCTCAGCGGGGATAATTAGATACCATTATTTCTGGGCTGATCGATCCAAATATCGATAATATCGACACCCAATACCAGTGCCATGAGATCAATACTTTGAGTTTCTCTCATGTATGCGGCTCCATCCTGAACACTACCTGAAAAAGTATTTTCTTCTACTTTGCTCTGGGGTGAAACAATTTGTTTATTTAAAAAGCAACTGCAGACATTACAATGTCTAAGGAGAAAAATTATTTTATTACTGTGGTTACAACAAAACATTTTATCATCATTATAAAGTATTTTCTGTTTACCTATAAACTTTTCCCAAATTCTGTTCTGGTTTTTTCTAATTAATAAACCAAACTGGCAAATTGCCAAACCGAATTTTAAAACTGTGCCAAATATTTTGTGCACTCTGGTGCACTGCAAAAAAACTCTAAATCTCATCAAGATTATTTGTCTTGTTTTTAGTCAAAATGTCTCATCGCACTTGATTAAAGATAAATTCAACTGACAAGAAGTGGCGGCTGGGGAAAAATTTCTTAGGAAAGGCTCTTCAATATTATTCTATTTCAGCCAATGTTAATTAAATTTAAATCCGGTACATTTATAAAACACATTACAACTACTTTGCCTTTTTAATATCTTTAGAGAGCGAGGCCTCCGTTGACGAAAATTATTATACTTTTAAATAGACAGTAAATTGAGAGAACTTAAAAAAACTTTTTATTAACATACTAAACAAATACAAGGAGAAGCTTCATTATTCTCTTTTAGAAAATGAATGTGTTTTGCAGCTGGTTTAATGGAAAAGACAGTTAGTCTGAGTTTAGGGAAAACAAAAGAAACATCAGGTCTATTTTCAAACAACACATCAATTCATCTTTCAAAGCATTTTAGAATTGTGCCTCAAAAAAGAAGTGCAAAATATACTGTGGTTTAGGTAAGCTCTTAGATTTTCGGTCATTAATAAATATGATCATATCTAAACATTTATAAACATTAACAAAGCTGTACGCGTTTGATAAATTCCCAACACATTTCTGTTTGTGTGCATTTAAAAATAACTATTATGGAGAAAGCGGAACCTGACGAGAGTTGTAACAGAGTTAATGATCAGAGACTCACCACACATTATCTTCATCTCAACATCTGGTAGAAACACCAGAACAAACCAGAACTGACTTTAAGTCTCGAACATCAAGTGACTCTGATTAGTTTAATTTCATGTCAGTCACTCTGGTTTTAATCAATAACTGATGAGATCGGAAATAAACCCCGCCTCCTCGGGGCGGCTTTCTACTGCTGCTGCTCACACACACACTACTAGAGAGAGAAATCAAGAAATCCTCTCTTTTATTGAAAATTATCTACAGAAAATGAAGCAAATACAGTTCAGGGCCCAATTTTAGTTTGTCGACATAAACATATTTTGACACTAAGGTTTAGAAACATGGTTTATTTTATATTTCATATATTTTTCAATCTGAGGTGTTATTTGTATATTCCTTAGCTATCCATCCTGAGGTGAACTAAAGCCCCGTTTCCACTGCACAAAATGTGCCGGGACGGAACGGAGCAGTACAGCAAAGTGTACCCAGACCCAAATCTGTTGAGCGTTTCCACCGTACAAATGTAGGCGGGATGGTGAGCGACCAACCAGTGCAAAGCCGAGTATGTAAATAACAACACAGGATTCATACGGCTTATGCGATATTTACATATTGCAGGCATGTTGAGAGTGACGTAAATTATTGACCAATCAGCAGACGGCTCCAAAAAATCGGAGCAGTTCGGTTGTGCTGGGTACCCCAACTGAAGGGTGACGAAAAAGCAAAACATTTTGGTGGTTATTTCGTGCCATGCACAACTTTTGCAGTGGAAACGGACGAAAACCCGAACCGTGCCAAACAATTATTAGCGTACCAGCATATTTTGTGCAGTGGAAACGGGGCTAAAGAGGGGAAGATGAATGAACCAGGAAACAGAGCTGCTCCACATCCACACGAGGCCACGAGCCTTTCTGTGGAGAGTCATTAGAACATGCTCATACTCGGCTCACAGGCTTTTTTCACACTCATGCTGTGGTATACATCGAATATTGTCCAGCTATACTCATCTCATCACATATGCCTTCTGAGGGAATGTTTATGAAGACTTTTTTGCACTTCAAGGATGCCAAGTGATATAAACACTTTGCTTGCTACATGCTGTGGATTGTTATATATTGTCCATATTGTGTAGAAATCACTTCCATTGTACAATCTTTGGCTGAACACGTCCGCCTGGTTCCCCTCATTCACGTTCTCTCAGCTTATTCTTCCACCTTGTTGACCTGAAGTGAAGAGAACGCCGAGAGAAACGGAGCCTCTCAAAGACGCCAGCAGCTTTGTAACCACGTCTCGAAGGACGGCGGGATTCCTCCGTCTCTCAGCAGAGCGGGAGTGAACTCAATGCACAGCCGGGTTATTCAAAGCAATTTGATTTCTTTCCGTAGCTGAAACCGATGGAGGACTAAACGTACCATAAATAAATACATAAATATACCATGAAATAATTAGCTAAATGTGTCGTTAATTAACTAGGATTTCAAATGAAATTGATAAAAGTTTCATTAATTCATTAAAATAGCAATTCATTTTATGTGAAAACCATAGATAATTAATTCACTCTGTAATTCATTATTTCATGGTCCGGTGTTTCCCTGCTTCATGAATTTATTTTATCTTTCAAACCCGCCCATCAAAGTCAGAGGGCAGATCCTTACACCTGACCGGTTCCCCTGCTCATTAAAATTGGAAGTAAACTCATAAATCAATTCATTAAAATAGATGACAAATTTTTGCATTTAATTCTAATCTTAATTAATTGATGACACGTTAAGGTAATTACCTAATGGTGTATTTATTGATTTAATTTTGGCACGTTTAGTTGTCCAGAGAAAGCAAGTGCTGAATATAAATATGTATTTTCATACCAAACAAAAGTCATTTCATACCCGAAAATATAGAAATCACTGTGATACAGCAGTGACGATATAAAATTCAATGAATAAATCAAACAATTCTCCAATGAGAAAAGACTCTCAGGTGGACTGAACTCTCATCAGCATCAATCGGATCTTCACACCGATTCATCATCTCAGCTTCAGGAACTGACTGCTCATCACTGGAACCAGGTGTGTGAATGCTCTCTCTCTCTCTCTCGCTCTCTCTCTCTCTCTCTCTCTCTCTCTCTGCAGTGTGCACATGTTTTCTTTCTTCCCTCCCAGGACTCACACTCTCTGTGGACTCAGCAGGTTGATGTTCTACACTTATTGCTTCACTTGAGTTGTTTTCAAGGAGCTGCATCTGTTCCAGTGTAATGCTTCAACGGCACGGCGACTCCAGAGAGAAGGCGTCAGACAGAAAGGGGACAGGAAGGAAGAGATGAGAAGAGAATGAAACCAGTCAAAAACTACAGCCAAACTGAATGACAGAGAACAAAAAAAAAAAAAAAAAAGTGAAAGAATGAGATGAAACGTGTCCACAACAAAGTAAATATTTCACGTCTCCAGGATCTGTTCAATCCAAAAAATCTAACTGACTGATCCTCAGATGATGACAAATCATCTCTGAAGATTTCATGCATATTGGGTGAGTGGTTTTTGGGAAAACTTGGTAAAATACATACATACATACATACATACATACATACATACATACATACATACATACATACATACATACATACATACATACGTACATACGTACATACATACATACATACATACATACATACATACATACATACATACATACATACATACATACATACATACATACATACATACATACATACATATATATGTATATACATACGTGCATACATACATATGTACATG
>OMNM01055179.1:0-13735 GCA_900302745.1 Parablennius parvicornis | reverse complement strand
AACTTTCTGCAAAGGGTTTGTATCTTCTCCCTTTTGGTGCGTGGGTTTTCTTGGTTACTTCCCAAAGTTAATAAACCGGGATTTCATGTTGTCAATGTGAGTGGGTGTTAATATCAGTCTGGAAGGATGGATGGATGGATGGATGGATGGGTTGATGGGTGGATGGATGGGTGGATGGATGGATGGATGGATGGGTGGATGGGTGGATGGATGGATTAATGGATGGATGGATTTGCTTGTGTGTTTTCTGGTTGCTTCTACAAAAAGCACAAAGCTCCAGTTGGCATCATCTGGGTTTGTAAAAAACTTGTCACTGTGTCACCTGGAACTGTACATTTAAAGTAGATGTAATATTATTCAACAAAAAAGGCTATAGAAAACTTGCATTGAAGTCCTAGAATATAGAATTTTAAATCCATCTGTGTCCTGAAGGAGAGTGGCAAATCGTGGATAATGTGGTGATGCAGAGCGTGGAATCGTAAGTATCTGAGAGGAGAGTGCTTTTCAAGCTGGAACTTCCCCAAAATGCCCGAAAGATAAGTCTTTGATGAAGACACCAAAGCTGAGAGCTTGTACGCAGACAAAAACATGACAGATCATTATTTTATATTTAATTATGTGCCCACCCACCACCTCCAGCTTTGAAGAGATTTCAGGTATTACCGGTTTATTACAAGTCAAGCTAGTGAAATAATAGATGTTCAACTTCTTTGAGAAGCTACGGAAAAAAAGGTTTTTTTTTCTTCTTTCATTTTGAATCTCGATGGTTTTTCTAGTTATTCGTAGTAATGATGGCACTGTGAGGGCAGCCGCTCTAATGAATGCTGTGATGACCACCAGAAACAAGAAAAAGGTTTTACAGAAAAAAGTAATTAATTTTCATTGAGTGAGGACATAATCTATGAGGAAACTATGTGCAATTTTCAGACATATCTTGTACAGAGATCTTGGTTTACATTTTATTTGTTTTTACTTTAATTTTGTTTATTTTATTTACCCTTTTTTACAGGTAAAAAAACAACAACTCAGTGACTTCGTTAAGCATTAGAGAAGTAAACTACAGAATTCCAAACACTCAATTGGTGGTGCTGTTATTAAAAAGAAATATTCGTTTTCTTTATTTCTTTATAAACGTGAACTTAATTCAAATTGATCCGGGGCCGCGTTTACACAAGAAATGAAAACAGAACTTCTGTTTTGTCTTGGGTGTCCATTTACACTGCAACAGCATTTGGAGCCTCTGGAATCGCAAGTTTTTGAAAATGGCTCCCAAGGTGGGACGTTTTAAAAATGCTCCAACTGAGTTTCCATGAAAATGGAGGAAAAGCAACTTTTTCAAAACATTGCTATTACGTATGAGCATAACGGCCGCGGTGAATAGTTCTGCTGTACATACGCATGTAGATGGATAATAAGAAGAATGGCGTCCTCCACAGTGTCATGACTCCCAGTCCTTACTCTCCTGGACTTTATTCTCCTGGGTAGTTTGATAGTTGACAGTCACATAACAATCCATTAGTCGACTGGTCATTGTCGACTGTTCATTCTCCCATTGTTTAGAGAGTAGTGTTCTTTTGTTCTCTGTATTATGTGTGCAGGATTTTATTAGAAAACAACCAACAGCTCCAACTTGTAGTCTGACATGCTCATCATTTCCAGTGTTTCTGTCATTTTCATGTGAATGGACATCGTTTTCAAAACATTGCAGTGAAAATGTTAAACTTTTCTGAAATTATAGCTACAAGCAGCGTTGTTTGTTTGCAACGATTAATAAATGAATGAAATGAATTCATTTTACTCACCAGGTTTGTGTCCTTAATCGCCAACTGTGCACAATGACAAGCGGCCCACCCACAACCTACAACTCTCACGGGTTAGACACCGTACAGGAGCGTTTTTATGAATGAACCGTTAGTAGTAACACTCACCCTGCAGAGCATGAACAGCGTTCAAGCCACCGAGCGCACAGCCGTGGAAGAGGACGGTGAAACGAGCACGGAGCCGGGGAGATGTTACTCCACAACTGTGGCGGCGCCCTGCTGCTACGTTCCTACCGGTGCCAGACGCCAGAGGAAGAGGAGGCGCGTGGCTGCCTGGAGTGCGTGTGCATGAGCCCGCCACTACATATACCGTAGAACCTTCGATGAGCGGACCCTTTAAGAGCGGCCATCCTGCACTGGGCAGACACTTCTCTGTGCACGGACACGTTTAACTATTAACTCACCTTAATGAGCGGCCAACTTGCCTCATGCGGACAACAAACAGACTTTTCTGGCAGATTTCAAGCCGAGCGACACTAAAACAGACAAGTTTCAATGTTCATGTTCGCGATGTCAGCCGCCATCTTGGATTCCTTCTTTGTCTTCTTCTTCCATGATCTTGGCAGACTAAAGCTTGACTGGTGTATTACTGCCATCTACTGGATGTTAAAATGTTGGTTTTCTCTTTAGGGCGGCCCTACATTACAGGTTTTTCTGTATGTCTCCACTTTTGGATATGAGCAAGAAAATCTCTCACCAAAGTGCATCAGAGTCTCGGGGATGAAATCGTGCACTTGCTGCAAATTACTGCATGTTTAAGATAGAACCGTTTCAGACAAAGAGAAAAATGGCCCCTTATTAGAAGCACAAGGTTTGTAGCTACGTTTTGATGTATAATGTTCTGGCAAAAAGGAAGAAATGTGGCCATCAATAAAAGAGAGAGATGGGGTTTTTTTTGTTTTTTTTAAACTTGACACCATCTCGCACTCGAATGAAATTCTCCTCACTCTACCCTTCCACATACACAACCATGTTAATCTCCAAAAACGGCTGAAAACTTCATCAACTTGACGTCTGAGAGATTAAAAGTGTTCAAAGACAGAATAAAAGATGTTTTCACATCTGAATAGAGGACAAGAGCGGCAATGTTTTACAAACTGAATGGAGCCTCTGGCTGAAAGTATGGCGACTTGACCTGGCATTGAAAAGTGAGGATTTGTTTTATTGTTTTTCACCGGGCTTCCATCCACTTTGAATAGGAAATTATTTGCAGTTTTTCGCATTTTTTTCGGAAACCGTTATTCAAGAAGCTTAGCAAACACACTACACATGATTCCCGAACTTTCCCGGGACTAGTTCCACTGTAAAAGTCCCGCGTCAGAGGAGTAGTAGTATTTGCGCCTTGTCATAGGCAGGCACAAGAACAACAGTTTTTGCACATTGACTCAAATGAAGATGTAAGTGTAACTATTTTCAGAGGAAGAACCCTCCATCACACTTATTAATCTCCACTGATAATGTGAAGCCCTCTTGCACGCAGCTCATAACTTGACTGACACATACACAGCGAAGGTGATGCTTTATTTCGGAGCGTAAAACTCGACTCAGTGCAAGAGTTTCCATAATTCCACACTCACGGCACTTCATTCTTTTTGCTTTCACATAGCTTCGAATGGCTGCCCCGGGGCCACATCATCTCTGTGAGTGAACAAACAACGCTCCGACAACAAGTAATTGTCACAGAAGAAATCAGCCATCGGGAGATTTGCTGTACAGCATGTTGCTGCGATTGAACAGCTCCTCTCACAAATCACTCTGAGAAATGTGTTTATTCCTGACAGATAGAGCAAATCTGATAAGGGTTTTCTCTATCACACCCTCTATTAGATATCTGTGCAGAACAAAAGATCATGGTCAACATGTTTTCTGGACTTGGTTTATAGTTTGGCATCTTCTAGACTCAACAATCCTTGTGTTCCATACAACTTGTTTTGAAATGGTCTGTTTGCTTCACTGCTCGGAGAAAAGCGTAATGTCGTGACTGTAAAGATGTTATCAGTGGACCAAGGGAACATTTTAATGAAGGTATCTGCAAAAGTCTGGGGACCTTCTTGCTGAATGTATTTGCATGTTGTTCAATGGATAATGGATTTCAAACACAACACAAGAAGAACACCAGTGAATAAGCATGAATTTTAACAATGCTGCTTTCAAAATCTCGCCAAAAGCATCTCTGCAAGTACGTGAAGAATTAAGGGCTTCCAGTGTGCTCAGTGTGCCTCAGCCTCCTACACAATGAGGCTGATGGCATGCCCTCTTAACAGGACAGTCTTTGCAAGTAAAAATGCAAAACTTTCATTTACGTGACGATGATGCTCGGAGCCACTCAAAATGTAACTTTTTGAAAATTACTCCCGAGAGTGAACTTTTGGAAAACTCTCTGTCTCTGTGTACACAAGCGTAAACGTTGCGACTGTGCTCCCACACCACGGCCATCGTAAATAGTTGTCATGTGAGTGTGATAGACGTTTACAATGTTTCCTCCAGTGTCAGTGACTCCCGGTCCGTACTAGTTTTCCGAAGGCTTCAGGCGGCCGCAGAGCCGCGGCTGCCATGAGCTGAGGCGGCTGCGACTTCTGCGTACTTGACAACGCTATTATTGTGAAATGACGTTTCATGCCTACGTCGTTTCGTGGCGTTCACAACCCCGCCTAGATTTTACCGTACTCTCTGTGGTGGAACCAGCACCCCAGTTGGGTCTGGGTGCTCATTGCCTTACAGTACCGTCCTGGCCCGCTCCAGGACGGTACTGTAGCATGACCGAAGCTCAAGGAGCCACATCAGAGGGACCAGAGGACCGTCTCCGGAGCCGCAGGTTCCAACCCTTGGTCCAAACTAATGGCCACGTACTCCCATTGTTAACGTTTAGAGCGTATTTTCTCTGATGCATGTGTGTGAGATTTTATCACAAAAACAGCATCCACAGGAAATTTACATTGTTTTCAAGCATTTCTGCTCTTTCTGTGCAAATGGATTTCTTTTTCAAAGCGTTGCTCTGTAAATGTAAACATTCTCGAAAATGCAAAACTCTATTATCCCTTGAGAGGTTGTCATGTAAGTAGGGTGTCTCTCAGGTCTTACATAAAAAAGTTTACGTGAATACATTCCGTTTTTAGTTTGTGTGTATTTTGCCAATCGTCTATTAACAATATCAAGTGCAAACTGCAAACAGGAGCATCGGAATGACAGTAGAACTTGTTAACAAAAGGAACATGTGATTCAAGTTGGTCGGCTGTGGTGCTGAGCCCCCACAAGTTAAAAAAAAAAAAAGCATTGGAGGAATTTGAAAAACATCTTGGAGCCTTACAGCAAATAAATCTGTAAACTTGCGATATGAGATCTGATATCACAAGAAGCATCTTTTTTTAAAAGAGGCCGGTTTATATAACATTTTTTCATAAAATCAGGCACCATAACAAATCACACCAACGTGTTTCAGAGATAGTACATCACATTGTACTTTAATCTATTGGCATGTACTCCCAGCACTATCTGTGAAACACTCCCAATGTTCTATATTCATGAAAGCAAGTATGCTAAATGGATAGTGTGTGGTGTTTTACACCTCCATCAGATACCATAATCAGTGCATCTTGTTAGTAGATCAGCTTCCTCATGTGCAATATCACGTTTTCATCCAATTTTAGATGCGCAACTGTTTTCATAGATCAGACACTATGAATTTCAATGGTAAACACAACATACCAACATATATGCGGTTCTTTCAACATTTCTTCAACATTCAACATTTCTTGTCGTTACTGAGAAGGAAAAATAACTAGTATAAATAAATAGTATAAACAATGTCATAGGAATATAATATGTTGTAAATAATAATATACAAAAGTAGCCACAAGGCTTGTAGCTACGTTTTGATGTATAATGTTATGACAAAGAGGAAGAAATGCGGCCATGGCGATGAGAGAGAGACACTCTAACAAAGATCTCCTCACTCTAAGTTTCCACACAAACCCATGGAGTGGCCATTTTAGTGTTTCTAGGTGGCGCTAGAGAGCACATTTTGGCACTCTGGGGGCTGATTTTTTTACATTTTCTTAAATTTTTCAGGTAAACATTGGGTCCAATGAAGCGGCGGAATATAATAATATAAAGAAAGAAACATTACGATTACAATAGGGTCCTGGCTTTCCGGCCTCAGACCCTAATTCATAATAATAATAATCCCTATGGTTTCTAGAGGGTCCTATGCACTGCTCAGACCCTGATTATCTCATATGGGTGAATGAAGAACAATAGATAGACACTAACACGTATTGTACAAAAGCCTAATACGTAACCTACTCTTAAATAAACTGTATGTGTAGCAATGTGCATGAATGGTCTTACACGCGCACACACACTTTCACAATACATTTCATGGACATTTTTAGGTAAAGCATTGTTATGGTGCTATGAACATTATTTGTGCAGTTTTGTATTGTTCCAGATGACTGAACACTGAGTATTGCTCTGCATAAAGAAATGTTTAGTGTGTTCATGAAAATTTTCTCTGAACAGTAATTCCAGTATGGAGTCGTGGATTTATTTATGTTTGGACAGAACTGAGCTTCTTCTGGGTAAATTGAACTGTATATGCTTGATGTGAGGTTTCCAGCAAATTCTGTGATCAGTTATTAAAATAATGTATATTTGTATTCCCTCTCCAAGTTTCTCCAATTCTCCGGAACGTCTTCATTTTCTTCGCAGTTCCTAAATATGATTTTTTTTTCCAGGTTATATTTAAATTTTTGGTGATAGTTTGTTTTACTGATTTAAGAGGGGGCTATGGTTTCAACTTTCTCCAAGAAACCAGTACATTCATGTCCAATATGAACCCCACTGTCCTGGACGCAACACAAACCTCACTGATATGGAGGCTGAACAGCATCGGTCCTCGCACTAGTCCCTGTGGAACAACACGCATGAAATGATGTTGTTTCTATATCTTCATCAACTGGTAGCTGATCACACAATCCCCCTTGCTGTAATTTTATAATCAATATCTCAATATTTATGGGATGAAATGATGAAGTTTGGTTCAGGCTCGTGCTGTTACCTGATTTGCTCTGAATCCATTATTGATGTCATCAAATTGAGTTTATCAATGAATAAATAATATTTGAGAATTGTGGGAGCAGATAGATTTTAGTATACATCAGTACCTATATTTTGGTCTATGGGAGTAGTTTGTTGCTAGTTTGTGTACATAGTTTATTACAGAATTGTCCAGTTTGGAATGATTTTTTAACAATTTGTGGTACGTAAAGGTTTGAACACTTCCCCAATTACCCTCCTTACTGTCAGGTTTATCACTAGCAGTAGAATTTTAGTTTTTTGGTTGGCAGATTGGAAGAACAATTTATTTCCGTTCCTTTCTAAAGGAAACAGTGTCTGAGAAATTATGATAACAGGTTAGATAAATCAACCATATGTTTGACCTGCAGTGTATTAATGAAATAAAACAGCCTAATATTTTTGTCACATGTTGCCAAAGCCATTGCCACCCCCACAGTCATTCTGGGAGAAAATCATGGTTGGGTATCAGCTCTACTTGGTCGAGTTAATTAAAAAAAAGAAGAAAAAAAAGAAAAAGTAATATGTTGAGGTACAAATGAGAGCATTAAATTGCCTTATGCACTCTCAGGTGATCTTGAGGGTCAAGGTCCCATGTTGGCGCCACTAAATCCCCTCAACCTGTTTTCTAAACACAATCAGCCAGAATATACGTTTCCCACAAAATGCAGCGCAGCTGCACAAGAAGCTTCTTCTGAGACAGAGCGACAGTGAAATGCATCTGTCCAATAAATGAGCAGATCTGTGGGAGACTGGTGACCACAGGCTGTCCACATCCGCCACGTCAGCAGGCTGTGCTTCAGTAATCTGCTTCATTGATCCTGCATATGTGTGGATGTGAGACCTTGCTCTGCACTGTGAGACCTACCTCCATGTCACTGTCACATGAACGCCGTTTCTTATTCACACCAAACAAAAAAGGTTTTTGTTTTCGAGGCTGTGAATCCTGGAGATCATAGCCTTCATTATCAGAGGAAACTCATTAATATTGTAATGATTTGATGATTCAGTGGTTACCCTTAAAAATCAAAAGTGACATTGTTTAATCATTGACAATAGGTTCCACTCTTATCTGTCACATGAATATCTTTTCAAGTTTGCTAATGTCTGATTAGGACTTTATTACTATTGCTTCATCCCTCCTCTGAACAGCTTGATAATATTGACTGGTCGGGAAAAAAAACCTGCAGAAGCTTAGCTTTTTTTTTTAAGTTGATGAAAACAGTTCCGTCCAGCTGAGCGCCCCGCTTCCTCCCCAAATCCTTTTAAGGTACTTACAAAAATCAACTCTTATTCTGCTGAACCAGAATATGAGCCAATGTTGTGAGACTGAGTAGATGATGTGATTTAACCTTCTCCACCTCCGGAGCACAGAGAAACTCCTCACTCATCATCAACACAACGATCGTAGAGCAATATAATGGGAGTTGGTTAAGTTACTATACAACACCATCACTCCATGATTTGGTCTTAAAAGACAGAAACTGAAGGTGATAAAAATGCTTACATTGACACAACACACAGTCTGCATAATA
The DNA here is from genome assembly GCA_900302745.1 of Parablennius parvicornis. NCBI lineage: Eukaryota > Metazoa > Chordata > Actinopteri > Blenniiformes > Blenniidae > Parablennius > Parablennius parvicornis. The sequence continues at coordinate 5,307 of OMNM01055179.1, read as the reverse complement.
TTCTGATGTACAAATGCAGCTGGCGTGCTTTGCGTTATTGTCCGAACGAGGTGGAGCTCACGCAGCAGACCGGGAAGGTTGTGGACCGACTTGCAAAGTCAGATGTTGTCCGTTGTGCAGCTCCTCGTAGAAATCAATGTTGATTACTTATGTTTGATGGAGAGGCTTTTAGTGATACAGAAAGCAGGTGGCACTGTGGAAATAATTGTAGTCCCAGAGATGATGCATTAGATCCTCAATCCCGTCTCCAAAGTACCTGTAAGGTGGAATGTGGTGCGCAGTACATATAAATTCACAAAATGAAAACTCTACATTCCTCTGAGTGCATCTGTGGCATCGAATTGAAGAAATGACTCGAGATGTCTGATTACAATGCAGTTCAAAAGTGGTATTGCTCATATGGGCTTTTTATCTGTTCCCTCCATTTTCGCAAGTTTCCCCCTTTGAATTATCTTCCAAACACCCCAGATCAGCACAAAACGTTTTTGTGGAAACTAAACGTTGCATAAACAGATTTCTCACACAACGTTTCAACCAAATGCAGTTCTAAGGATGATTTATATATCTTTATTAAATGACTGTCGAGTTATGTGAGATTTTTATTTTTATGACAATTTACTAAAGTCAGTGTGAAATGTGGTTTATCAAACTTTTAATAAGTTATATAACTGAACGTATTGTGATTCCGTCATGCTGTGACACTTTTAAAATCAAGCATACCACCACGGCTGTCAGATGATTAATTAGTGCAATGTAAAAATAATATCTATTTCATTTCAATACAAAGCTTCACAGATTTATCCAAATGTATCTCAATCATGTTATTTATACAAAATGAAATGTACGTCCATAATATATATTTTACCATTTGCAGAATCCTATTTTAAGTTTTAGTCATCAAATAAAATAAATCTCCAGCTGTCATGAAATATCACACTCTGGTAATGATGGTACATGGTAGATGTTGTGAGATGTCCTGTACTGTATCATCTAAGGCCTCGTGTACGTAACAATGTTTCAGATGAAAACGCATCGTTTTGACATTTTTATTTCTGAAAAGTTTCATGTTTACGTGACAACATTTTAACAATTATATCCATTTACATGGAAACAGCAGAAAAACTGAAAAAAGATGTAGTTAGCATGCCAGGCCACATGTTGGCGCTGTTGGGTATTTTTGTAATGAAACCACACACACACACAAGTGAGCAGAGAACAACTGGCTATGAACATCAACAACGTTGAGTCTACGTACATTAATATTGTGATAATTGTATCATCAATAGTAATATTAACTGTAATGGTCAAACTTTGATCACCTTTTGCCTTTTGTCTGATCATCTCCTTTTTTTTCTTCCAAAACTGTTTTTATAGATTTTTAGAACATAACACACATAACATACAAAAAAAACAAACAAACAAACAAACAAAAGAAAAAAACAATAGCAGCAGAAAAATATCACAATGCCCATTTAGAAAGAAATAAGGAAAAGCAAACCACCACACTATTTCTCATGCTCAAAGGCCTTTAACATGCATCATGAAAGATGTGGGCTGAAAACATCTACTGCCTCCACTGATCCACAGCAGGTCCCTGACTCGTCTTCCAATACAGTGATATACATCTCTCAGCATTCAACAGGCTTATACTTATAAACACTTTTTCACTCTTTATATGTGTATATCTGTCTGGGTTTAAGACAAATTTCTTAGAAATAATTTTTCCAACAACAGCTCTTATTCCTTCCTAAAACACTGCGATCTCCCGACAGTAGCACATTCAACGAGCCAGTGTTCCTCTTCATTCAGTACATTTTGGACATACATCAGGAATGTTATCATTATATCTATGAAGATCTACCGGCGTTGCATAAATTCACATCAGCCATTTGAACTGGATTAATCTGAGGCGTACTTTAATAGATGTGGTAGTGTCAAGTTACATGCAGCGCTCTACATAGCCTCCTCACATAAATTCAATGATAAATCTTCAATCCAAGCTTTGAATCTACCATATGAACCTTCAGGATCATCACCCATCAGAACATTGTCTATATATGATGGATCTTCTCCTTTTTATGTTGACGTCTCCGTGCTGAGCGAACCGGCTGCTGGCGCTCAGCTTCATTTTCAGTGGACAGACTTGAGCGTGATCCTGCGTGTGATTGCCGTCCCTGGACCTGCTGGCCTGGACGGCCCAGGCCTTTTCGTCGCTCCAAGCACGGCCAACATAACCAGGAGGGATCTGAGGTTGTTCAGACACCTGGTTGGGATGACCCTCCCGAGCACCTTCTTTTGAATGCGTTTCAAGCACAAATTAATGGGCGAAGACGAGCCGGGTGGGAGACAGGGGGCAGACCGGGACATGCTGGAGGGTTGACATCTCTCTTTGAGGTCCTCCGGGGAGAGGTGGGGGGAGCTTTGTGGGGCAAAGTAACGTCTGAACTGCTGAGCTTGTGCTGCTTCACTCCTGACAAGGATAATAAGTACCTCCCAGCAGATTGATATACGGTTGGGCATTTCACTGACTGTTCAGCAATACTTTAGAAAAGAACCATGTAGTTTTCCTTAAAGTACATCGTCAAACTCAAAATCGAATGTTGATATGTGTGTTCAAATTAATATTATAATCCTCTTGGTTTAAGCTGGTAATATCAAGTTATTAATCCTTCAAGATATGAATCTTTAAAACCAGTCATGAATATGTTTTTTTTTTTTTTAAAGCAATCATTTTCCCAAAACAGCTGGCCGATGTAGACTTTAACAACTTCTTATATGGGAGTAAACAGTCTGTTCGTTAGAGATTGCAGTCAAACGCAGGCTAAAACAAACTGTTAATACTCATGACAGCTGGATGGTGGATGGACTTAAATGAAACACAGTGAGTGTTTTTGTGTTTGCTGGATTAAAGGTGCTGAAAGTTACCTGCTGATGCACCTTCAGCAGTGTTTGGTCCAGAAAGATAAGCCTCATCAGGCTGCCACACAAACAATGCTCACCAGAGATGCATTTTATGGTTGTTTTTGTTTGGTTCAGTTCTTTAATGGCAGCAGCTGAAATATAACCATCAGATCTCGGCATGATTGTCACACTGACTATAAACCATCTTATCAGCTTCACTCATGTTCACTGTGTCTTGAGGGCTCACGCTAATAAAATCTATCTGATGTCACATTTTATGTGAAAATCTTGCTCAATTACTCGGAGAAACACAAAGTACAACAGTGCTTTTTGTTATTTCTGAAAGCCCCATCTATGCAGTCAGTGTTATTGATAAAGGGTATTTTGGCAGACTATTTCTATTTTTGCTGTTTTGTTTTTCCCTCCAAGTTTTTAGCAGTTCAGGTTTGGAGATTTGTCATCGCTGACCTTAGTAGAGCAACATTTCCAGCGCCGTGGGCTGTATACACAAAACTCAACCCTGCACACACCATCTGAACGGCAAAGACATTAGTGTCATTTATTACCCATCCTGGCCAAAATTGTTTTTGCCCTACACAGTGAGGGTTCGCAAGGCATTTCCAATTACCAAAGACACTGTGTTGACCCTCAAGGGCATTGGCAAGATGAGAAAAGATGTAGATGTGAGGAGGTCCCACTCTCCTCAATCAATATGCTTTTTATAGGCTGTGCATGTCTGTCAGAGGAGCAGCAGCATCTTCACCCTCAGCTAAACATCACAGACACCGGCTGAATCATGACGAGATATCTGTGGATCAGAGACGCACGCATTTGTTTCTTTCCTGAAATATGTCCGTGGCTCTGCAGCACAGGTTTCTATTTCTGTAGCTTCAAAAGATTTCCTCACCTACCACCAATTCCAGCGTAATATATTCCTGAGTGAAATCCTCTCAGCCCCATTGCTGAACCCCAATACAGCAGGGTGATACCTGGGACTGGAGACATGTGCTCGTGCCTCTCCCTGTTTGTCCTTGGGTTTTCTTCCTCGTTCCCTAAAAACATGCACTGGTGCTTCCTGAGCAAGAGCCTCCGCCCCCCGAGCGCTGCTCTATGTGGCTGCACCCGATGGGTTAATTCAGGAAGGAACTTCCCCTCTGGGGATTAAAACAGTGCTATAAAAAAATGTTGCTCTAACTGCTCTCCCACTGGTTCTTATAGATGCCTGTTGATTGGGTGATGGAGTATTGACTGAATAATTAGCTGGAAGGCAGCGCTGTGCACCAGACAGTGAATGCAGGTAAATGCTCCTGATGAAAGGTTTTTGGAAGCAGATATGGCAAACTGCTGCTCACACACACAAACACACAAACACTTGTTTTGTAGAAAAACTGAAAAGAAAAAAACCCAAATGGCTCTGGTAACATGCAACGAATATCATCTCCCATAAGACAGTGCATTGTGATAATCGAGTGATCTGTCTGCTGCAAACATTTCCTCAGTCCTGCAGCAGCACGGTCGAGCCTGCAGTGAGAACGACTTTGGGAAATGTGATGTACATTCTGCTTTCTGCCAACAGCTTCATAAACTGAATATCGTCTTTGGAGCAATGAAATATTTATGCCCTAAAATATAATCAGGTCCCACCATTGGCATCTGCCTCCCAACTCCTGTAGTAGAAGATATGTATAAAACTGTTTAGTAAGCATTTCTGACTTTTCTTATCCAAATCCAAAACTCTGCCAGAGCGAAGAAAACTCCTCAATAGTTCAGAGGAAGCTTACGTGATGCAACAGAGGCCTGACTGTTGTTTTCACTACAAGACAAGACTCTTCTTCTGCTGGAGGCCCAATCAAATCTATCAATCAATCTCTCTCTGTCTCTCTCTCTGTCTGTCTCTCTGTCTCACTGTCTCTGTCTCTCTCTCTCTGTCTCACTCTCTCTCTCTCTCTCTCTCTCTCTCTCTCTCTCTCTGTCTCTCTCTCTCTCTCTCTCTCTCTCTGTCTCTCTCTCTCTCTCTCTCTCTTCTCTGTCTCTCTGTCTCTGTCTGTCTCTCTCTGTCTCTCTCTCTCTCTCTTGTCTCTGTCTCTGTCTCTCTGTCTCTGTATGTCTCTCTCTCTCTGTCTCTCTCCCAACCCCCCCGAGATGATCATCACTCTCACAATATTCAAATATCTCATCTGTCTTCTTCTCTGGTTGTTTTGTTTTCTTCTTTATTGAAATGAGGAGCTCCACAGCTCCTCTCAGAACCAGCAGATGGACCTCCTCCTCTCAGAACCAGGAGAGGAGGTCCAGCACGAGATGGACTCTGCTGTTCACAACAAGAAGGTTTTCACTGTCACAGATAAAAAGAGCTCACAGCTTCTGACGGCTGCTGAGCTGAAGCTGCTGAGAGCTTGATGACCTTTC
>OMNM01055176.1:0-22252 GCA_900302745.1 Parablennius parvicornis | reverse complement strand
AACCTCCTGATAATGGCTCCACCATGAATAAGTAATTTAATCAGTCATCAACACTTAGAAGGAGTATAAGATGTTTCTTTGGTGACCAGGAAGTGCAGCACTTCTCAAACCATGAGTACAATGAATAGACCACATGAAATTTCAAAACCGCGACTGAAGTGGTGAACTCGTCTTTCACATCTCAGAGAAACAGTAACTGAGGACACTGGAATGATTTTGACCAGTTCTTCTCGGAGTTATGGGCCTGTGGTTTAAGGAGAATCTGCTCCATTGTGGACACATCACAACCTTTCTGTTAACGAGGCAGATGTCGAGAAAGTGGAGATAATCTCGGATGTCAGGCATGAAAATGTAATTCACATATCAATTCACAATCAAAGTGAGATTAGCCAGATTGTCTAAACTGTTCTTGCAGCAGGTTGGGTCCAAACTCTTCATCAGGAAGTTCTCCAGTAAAACCAATTCTATTTAGGGAGTGAAAACTCAACAAGTTGCCTCCTTATCATGACCCAAACCTTTATCTGTCTGCGAAATCCGAGGCCAAACAATACTCCACAATAACATGTAGTAATTGTGTATATGTATTTGAACAAAAACATTTGAAACTGGGCAAAAGAAAAAAAAATTAATTCTTGGAATTTGATGGAAGAAATCCACACTGAAGTCCAACTCCACATCTAATAAATGAAGCGATTGTAAACATGCATCCCCTAATATTCTCTGGTCAAACTGAGTGATAAAAAGTAAAGGGAGAATTTATAGCAGAGTTTTCCTGCTGGATCAAATTACAAGCGTCCTCAAAGTATGTTTAACGTGTGTAAAGATGTTTAACCGAGCGTCAGGTGCACATAATGCGCATGGCGATCATACAGGTGCTCGTTAATAAGCCACTCAAAGGATTTAAAATGATAACATTTAAATAAAATTTGAAATATTTTGGGTCAACAACGCGGATGCACACACACCGGTGACTGCGGTGGTCTGTGACTCCTGCTCGGTCAGGATCGGGTAGCCCAGGTATCCCAGGTGTTCCAGGCAACGGTGGACGTCAAGGTATGCAGAAAGCCTGCACGTGAAGGGTTAAGATGTGAACGGTGTGTTTACTCAGCAAAAACACGTCTTCAATGTAGTAAACATGCTTACATCCACTGACAGAGGTAGCCATGATGGGAGATGAAGCCCTGGTCTGTGGTGGGGACAGCCATGTACACGTCGGCGCCCCACGGCATGTAAGGACACACACAGAACAGGTTCTTGAGCTCCGTCGCTGACAGAGCACCGTCCTTATCCTGTGGGGAAAGAAGAACACTGCTTCAAAAAAAGAAAATCTAATTAGCCGGGAAATGACTTCTTCCAGCTGGGAGTGACATTGACACGGAGGCAGGTGACTCACTTCATCATACTTGTCAAACAGCTGCTGGAGGAACTGGTGACCCAGATGACTGATCTCTGTGGTGCAGCCGACAGGAACTCTGAGTCTGACAACACAACAACAATCACACAATCAGCAGCAGCAACGTCTTCCTGGACAAGGTGGACAGACAACACTAATGTTAAAAGGACAAACAGAACGTTAGTGTCAGAAAGCAACAGCGACAAAACACAGATGTCAATGATCAGTTATGGTGATGTATCCTGCTGGAATCCAGCATTGATATTCTAAATCAATTCTTCACCATAGAATGAGGCCTAAGAAAGATGTTTTTGTTGAACAAGTTTAATGCAAAACTGAGCGATTCACACGTCGGGGTGATGACAAGCCAGATACACATGGACATTGCTGTTAATGAGCCGTTCAGCAGCTCTATTTCAATTACTTTCTAAAGGAGGAAGGACGTGTTATGAGAGGAGAAGGACAAAGCAGAAATGCCATGATGGTAGCTGAAGCTACACAAACCAAGCAGGATATCTGACACTGGATTTAAAACATTAACAGAAATCCAGCAAAGTTGCACTGTGCGTTTACATCTGTGTGTCCACGTCCTGTTCAAGTGTTGAACACAACATGGTCTGCATGAGCTTTGTAAAAAGGAGGCATTCTCTTATAATCTTATAATCAGCGTCATGTTGCACTGGGACCAATACGATCGTGAAGAGGAAGATGTGGTGCAGTAAATGTTCGTACTCTGGGTAAAGGTAGTCATCCGTCAGCTCAAGGCAGTCGTCATAACCAAACCTCCTCAGGATCGTCCACGTGGTCTCATGTCGGCCCCTCTGAATAAATAATGTATTAAGGAACAGGAATCCTGAAAAAGAAGAGACGTGATACTTGACTATTAGCTGCAGGTGAACAGCAGCGCTTCAGGTGACATGTTGGAAGTGGTGGCTGTTTTTACCGTTCAGGGTCAGACCGTTGTCTTGGACGCCGTCGCTGGTGTTCTTCCAAACTACCGTCTTCACGTCTTCTAAGGCTTGAGGTGCCAGAGGGTTCCCGAAACAAGATTTCTGAAGAACAACAACAAAGACTCTTATTTTTTAAACCGTCAACTAAAAATCTGAAATATGAGACGTGCACTGAAATGTTACCAGGTACCTGAAAGCAGTTGAGCTCAGCATCACTGAGGATACGGTCGTTGTCCTGGTCAGAGATGTAAAATATTCTACTGAGGGCTCGAACACACAGCGGTTTGAGCTGGGAAACGGATTTGAGATGCAATGTTGATGAGAAAAAACATTTTTATAGAGAAAATCAAAAGGCTGAACAATAACAAATATGAGTGTGCTCACCTGTTTGTCCTCAGGGTCATAAAGAGGCGCAGTGGGGTGAAGAACGGCCTTCTGTGCATAGTAGAACAGCTCGGAAATGTTCTTCAGGTTCTTTGCAGAACACTGAACAAAAGAAAGCACAAAGAACTCAGGAACATCATTATCTGAAGGCCAGATCAACAATGTGTCAATACTGCGCCGTGTTTGCTTCAAGGACTTAAGGCGACAGGTTTGTGTCGATCAGACTGAGTGTAGAGATTTACTTCAACGCAGGTCTCGATCTCAGAAAACTGATTCATGATGGGAAGAATGGTTTCCATTGAACTCCCACAGCGCAGATCGGATTTGTTTCCCACGAGAATGATCGGTATCCTGACATAAACACACAGGAGGACTTTTAGAGTCACACGGCGACGGTTAAATTCATCACAGTTGAAGGAATCCGATTTCCCACCGGGTAGGAAAAATCTTCATTTTGTGGCAAAGAGCTGCTGCTTTTAAATAGAATAACAGAGCAGTAAAGAAACTATTATTTAAGGAAAAAAATAGAAAAGAAGATAAAATGAGCCAATATGTTCAACCTATACAAATACATACTTGTTCCCTTTCTCTGCGTCTCCGTTCACTAAAGGAATCCATTTGGTTTTGATCTGAAAGAGGAGACGCAGTCGTCAGCTACTTGTATTGTTTATAACTGTTCAGTAGAGAACATCAAAGCTGCATCAGGTCACCAACCTTGTCTATTGTGTCCTCGTTGGTGACGTCGTACACGACACATATCACGTTGGCCTGTGACACAAGAGCAAAGGAAGCCAACTTTAATTCAATCAGAAGAACAAACATTAGCAGAAAGCAATGCAGCTATCCACAAGAATCCTTCAGGTACAATACAGCAGGTAGAATGTACTCTGCATGTGTGAACTATAGACAAAGAACAAGGGCTTCATTTATCAAACACTGTCGAGGATTTCAACTAAAAATGTGCGCGTGCCCAAAAGCTGAAAAAGGTTCCCAAATAAATTTGGATCTATCAAACCTATCTAATCAATTTATCTGCACGCACTTTCCTTTGATAAATCACAGTCCACCTGAAAGGTCGCATAGTTCATATCCTGCCTTCACCACGCCCACTTTCTACCATAAATGATCAATGCAATGTGTCGAGTCAATATTTTTGCATGTCAATCAGCCGGCTGATCGCTGGCATTTGGCGCTAAGTCCTGGCAGAAAAGACGAGGGAAAGGAATTTTATGGAGAGTGAAATAGTCCTGGAGGAGGTGGAGGTCAGGAAATCATCTTATTTGGTGGTGGTAGAAGTGGGTTTACGAAAAAAAGAAAAAAACAAGAGATCGGCGAGTCGTCACCACTGGAAACAGTGAGAGAGCCTCAGAGATGTGAGGCTGCAGAGGTGGAGGAGAAGAGTCTGATGTGAAGGTGGAGGCCAGAGGAGACTGATACCATGGGGGCAGCACCACAGCACAAAAAAAAAACCTCAAGAGCCGTGGTGGCCGAGGCAGAGGGCAGCAGACAGTTTACCGGGTGGAGCCACAGCAGGGACAGATAAAGTCCAGTTTTATCTGTTTCAAATGTGTAAATTAAATGTTTGAACAGGAACTTGTGAAAAGGCTCAGTGGACTTTGTGTTTTGTCCTCAGTCACTAGAGGTGGAGGAGGTCGTCTGTCTGCAGCACCGGAGCGCTTCCCACCGGAGCGCACGGCGGTGCAGCGTTACGCACGACTGTCACCGCGCTATTTATATATTGACTCTGAAATTAGACTGATTGTTAAACACATTGTCACGATTGATAATCAGTTTTATCCGCCGCTCTGTATCATTTGAAGATATAAATGATATAAAAACATTGTTCTGCTGATTCAGTAGTAATGTTCCACTAAAGGAACATCTAGACCTCTGCAGCTTGGCTGTTTATGATCACGTGGATCAATAAGTCTGATCTGTTAAGACATTAAATGTATGAGATGAATCTGGCTTCAATTCTCCACCTCACCATCAGCGCCGTCACGTTCTCTCATCTCCAAAATGTACGTGCGCAAGGTCCGAAGTTTGTGTACCGGTACGCACATTCTATCGCAAAGTATATTTTCATAGATCGTAAACTTTGCATAGAAAGTGGCGAATGCATCTTTCAGGACCTGTTTTGTGCGCATGCAGCCTTGATAAATGAGGCCCCAGCTTTGTTTTTATGTCCTTTAAACTCAGGGACACATGGAAAGATGCTCATGCTGCGTTCAAGCTTCAGCTGTATGTGATTCAAAGTAAAACGTTAAAAAACAATGACTTTTAGTGTCCAGTGGTACGATTTAGTGTATTTACCTTGATGATTTCATCTTTGAGGACCAAGTCACTCTGCTCTTTTTCTATCAGAGTCAAAAGACAAAAATAATCAAATACATTCTCCAAATGATGTTATTCAAACAGACACAGGCCGTGAGTGGAGAAATGGATCTTGCCTTTGAGTCTTGTTACCTGAGTAGTCCACTATGTGTGTGGGCACCTTCTCCGGAGTCACGTCAGCGGGAATGGTGATCTCCTCGGCTCTGGAGGGAACCTGACACACAACAATCCCACTTTCATCAACTCACACACATTCGCTTTGCTAAATGACTGTTTAAGAATGAAAAGTCAAATGACAATCACAGGATTGTAAAAAACATTTTAAAAATACAGACGCTTTAATGACTGAGTTTGTCCCTAAAATAGGATCATATGAAGGAACTGAGCAATTAAATGAAGTTAGTAATTATGTAATCAGATGTTATAGAAAGTGTTCAAACAGACTCCAATGCAGCTTCTTCACTGAGATGAATGTATGGATAATTGTATAAAACAGCGTAGAGGCGCTGATTAGTAAGTTGAAGAAACGTCAAGGTGCAAAAATGCCTTAAAAAACTAAATCCTCTGGAAGATTTTTCAAATGTTTCTTTTAAACAAGTCGGTGGTTGTGGAAAATCCTGTTGCTGTGAATCTGCTGATTCGTCACTGTTCTGCAGCTCACTTTCAGTCATGCGGCTTCCAGTTTTCCATGTCAGAGATGACACGCCTCAGGCCACGTTTACACGTATCCGGGTATTTACAAAGTGGTGAAATTTTGATGCATTTCATGCATTTACACTTAAACGCAGCTATGAGTCACCACAAACTATGATTTCTGAAAACTCTGGCCACAGTGGAGATTCAGAAGAACTCTGTGTCTCTGTTTACATGTAAACAGGAGAGATGAAGATTTACGTGACAATATGGCACTTTGAACGCTGTGATGAAAATGGATCCAGTGAAAGCTGCTTGTTCTTGTGCTTTATTTGTTTTATATTCTACCACCACATTCAGAAAGAGCTCCGCTTGTTTATTGGTCCAAAGAAACAAACAAACTGTTGAAAGAACGGGAAATGACGCCATTTGTGACGGCATGTTTTTTTCCAGTGTTCTGATTGGCTATCATGGCTTCATGCTTCTGGTTACACTGCCCCCTACAGGTCTGGCTGCTCATAGCAGCTCTGAACCAGGTGGATATGCAAGTCCATGTAAGTTAAGATTTTTTTTGTAAAGGTAGAGGGGAAAATATCAGTTTGGGTTGGTGCCAACCTCAGAGTCCTACAAACTGGTTTGTTTTGTCTTTATAGAACACCCTGATGTTTATTCAACAGTATTGTGGTTTGTTTTTCTTCATCTTGGAATGAGCCAGATGTTGAAAAGTGACGGTATAATGCTTCACGAAAATACAAATTAGAAAAATGAAGCAGTTTGAGTCACAGGAGAAAAGTAGGAACTTGCCCTGATGTTTCCATCAAAACGAGGCAGTCCAACAAACTCTCACCTCCTCTGGGAACTCTTCTCCAACCAGAGACATGATCAGCGAGGTCTTCCCCACCTTGGCTGTTGGAGGAAACAGAGACAAAAGTGAGTCATACATCTAATGGACTTCACTGTCGTGTAGCAACGTTTAAAGCTTGACATCGAGGAGTCGCTGGTCGGACATTTATTCAGAAAGCTCACAGGGTAACTGTGGAAATCCTTCACCTGATGAGTCGAGCAGACAGTAGAGGCCAGGCAGCTCTTTGAAAACCATTTTTTTAATACTGTTTAACAGTGCAGTCCGCCAGCTTTGTCAAATTGATCTATTTTAAGAGGTAAGTAAGTCAGTGGTAATGAAGATGAACCAGTCGTGAACAAGAATTTTAGCAGCTTTTTATTTCCCACCGTTAGAGTGGGAGGACGGCCAGAGTGAATCTGTGACTTCTTTATGCTATTGAATGAATTGTTTGTAGTTACATTCTTATTACTTCCTGTATGCCTGTATGTATGTTATATATAACAACTCCTGCAGAGGCACGTGGTGCTGGCTTTTTATGGAGTTGTCGCTGTGACATCGCCACCACGAGTCGATTCAACATTTTTAGTATTAAAAAATTCTCAAGTTGTCATGGTAAACTACTGCATTTAACACAATGTGTATTCATACAGCCAATAAGTCCAGTAACCTGTAATTAGTTGTTTTTATTTGCCAACAAAGGCTTGTATTGTAGAGAAGTACACGATAATGATAGTGATTAATGAAAGTAATCTTTAGAAGAGGCCAAGCACATTTGAAGGTGTGTTGAAATAGAAATAGTGACTCATGTGTGATGATTTAGACATTTTCATCACGTACATTGCGTGCCACAAAGAAAAACTCGACAGTTTATATTTAAAGGTTATTATGGTGCTATTTTACCTGTCTGGCTCACTCAATGTGAAACTGGACCGTATGTGGCCAAAATGAGTTTGAAATTAAAGTATTGAAGTCAGGAAATATCCCTCAACAACACATTAGGGTTAAATTTGTCAATTGACACAAGTCTTATAAAGGGTTAATGACAATGATGGTTTGTATAAGTGAAGACGTGTCAATAAATATTACCATGGTGTGTTTAATGGTCAGATTTTCATGTCATGTTTGTAATGACCACAATGTTTTTAGAACAAGCTCTGTGGAAAACAAGGTAAACACAGACACAATGTTGGCGTTCAGCCCTGATCTGGACCTGTCTTCCTTCTCCAGTCAGCATTTTCCCTCACACAGGACACACGTCATTACAAGGCCTCCATGAGAAAATGACTGTTATTTGTTGTGGGTGTGTCGGAGCAGGAGTGAGTTTCAGTAATGTCAGTTCACACGACTTGAAACGTCTTTACTGTCGAAACATGCCAACATGAACTGTTGTTAGGGTCCAAACACCGAGCAGAGCGAACACCATATTGGAACGCAATAAATTATTTTTATCATACTTCTTTTAATGCTGGAAGTGCTGCTTATTGTCAGCCTTGATGTGCTCAAAAACAATTTGCAAACAGTCATTTCATGTGAATTATGCATGAGTGCACCAATATGCCTCCATAACGCCCCCTGGATACTTTCAATATTCTGTCAAGGGTACTCCGGTCAGAACAGTTTGCCTACGATAACATTTGACTAAGATATGAAGCACAACAGGTGTCAAACAAAAATGCCTCTGACACCGATACCATTAACAGGAAGTCCACCATTGGACATGAACTGTGAGATTTTTGAAAACGAGTCTAGGAGACTTGACATTTGGCCAAAATGTTGGTCAAAACTCAAAGGGCGTAGCCATGGAAATTCTGATGGTTCGCCATAAAACAAGAAATGATGTGTAACTCTGCTACAAATGCTGCAATCTGCCAGAAACATCACATCAGCAGATAACTGCCCTGATTCCATCCATAAGCTAAAGTACATTCAGTCATAGCGCCACCTTGTGGTAGCAGAAATGTAAGCGTTTTGGACACTTGGGTATATTATTGTCAGTCCGTTGCCCATATGAGGCTCAAATGTGGTGACACAATTGAGGCATCGTCATAAAATAGGAAGTGATGCGTAACTCTGCATCAGATTTGCAGCTGCAATCTGCCAGAAATTTTACGTGTGATCACAGTCCTGTACTGATGAATTCCTCCGACCGATACAGTCAGTGAGAACGCCACCTGGTGGATGGACAGGAACTGCTTCATAACTAGCATGAGTGGACAAGTCGCCACAAACGACTATTCCTGAAAATTCCGGCCACAATGGAGATTTAGAAAAACTGTCTCATTGCATCTAAAAAGGGGTAGGCGGATATTTACGTCACAATTTGTGATGTTGTGTTTTTTCCATAGTTCTGATTGGCTATTGTGGGTTCATGCTTCTTGTTACACTGCCCCCTACAGGTCTGGCTGCTCATAGCAGCTCTGAACCAGGTGGATTTGTGGGCCCATGTCAATGAAGATTTTGTTTTGTAAACGTAGACGGGAAATGTCATTTTTGTAAGAAACCTGTGTACAACTGGCATGAAGTTTTACATGTATGATCACATGTGGCCCTGATCACATCCATGTCCAAAATACACGGTCAGTGGCAGCGCCACCAGGAGGACAAGCTTAGTAAAAAGACTTTCTGTCCCAGTTACTGAGACTAACACGTCAGTGTCTTCAAACTTCGAATAAACTTTTATTAAACTTCTTGAAAAAGACGACTTTTACCTGAATAATGTTCAGAGAGTGGACAAGTTAGCAATAGAAGCTAAATCATAGAAATCATCTGACGGTAATTAACTTTTATCATAATTGGGGTTTTAATTGTAAATCAAAAGAACATTCTGCAGAGCGGAAATGACTTGAAACGCAGTGGTTTCGTACAAAGAGACGCGCTGGTCCCACAGACGATCGTTTTATTTCCACCGAGAGTAACGGGACGAAGTTATTGACTGTTAGCATCGGCGGTTAATGTTTGCTAGCCGTTTAGCTTGTGTTGAGGAGCCGGCGAGCGACTTACGTTCCCCCAATAACAGAATCCTCACGTCCTGTTTCATGTTTCCCCTCCTTCTGCGGAACAGCCAGACGTGCTGCGGACTCACGCAGACATTTATCTCTCATTTGAATGTCAAATGTCTAGTTAAATGCAAACGTGTGCCACTGCGCGGCGATACAAGGTGATACCGTCCGAGCTGTTCCGGTTCACACACAGGAGTCAGGCGGAGGAAACGCACCCCCTGCTGGTCACAGTGTATACTGCAAGGGCGCTACATTGAGTCCATGTGCTCAGCAGAAGAAACTAGAAAAGCACTCGGAGAGCGCAGACCTCCGCCAAGCAGCTCAGTTTCCCCATACTTTAATGTGAAAATGAATAAATAAATAATAGTCCGATATTTATTTGATCTATTTTATTATATTTCTTGAACAACAAGTACTGCTACATTAATGTTACGTACTTCATTGGAATAATTGACCATGAAAACACACTTTAAGCAACTGGAATCACGTTGATATCATATTTAGTTGAACATTTATTCACAAAAATCAAAATTTGTGTAATGGCGGCTTTCTTCTGGATCTAGCTCCATTAAGTATTGAAGATACATCAAGTCTGACATACTTCTTTTTCAACAGACTGTCAGCTACAATTTGGTGTCAGTTGCATGTCTGCACCATAATTTCTTACCTACAATGTTGAAAATTCTGATGACCACCTACTTTTTTCATGTTCTGGATCGCAGTATCCAGAATATTGCCTGGATCCATATCATACATTGATATATTGCAAAAACTATTATGTCCATGTCATGTATGTATTGGCCAAGCAACCTGGTCATTTATTGTAGAGTTATATACACATATGGTGAAAATGGTCCTATCTCCCACTGATAAATAATCCTGTAAATAATTCCTTGGTCCAGACAGTGATCCAGATCACCTCCAAAGTTTAACCACCAGTTACTTGTCCCATTTCGGACATTTCATCAAAATCCATCCATAACTTTTTGAGTTATGTTGCCAACAGACAAACAAACGTGACCAAAAACATGACCTCCTTGGCGGAGGTAATAACTGAGTCTGAGACAATCTGAGCAATCGGTCTGATGCTTAGAGTGAGCAGTACATTCAAAAGGAGCAACGATAACACTGGTTAAGTGCTTTTGTAAAGATGTTTTTAATTATATACTTTATAAGGATAGGTAATGAACAGGTGGAATAGGTGTTTAAAAATAAGCTTCCTGAATCCCCCGCATTCATGAACAGAATTTAATATTGATCTTGAAATTAAAAGTGTCTGTGCCAGCAAGGAATACTTAAAGTGCAAAAAAAGTATGCAGATATAAAATGGTACAATAGTAATGTATAAAAGTATTAGAAATCTTCATACAACTTGAATATTCACACAAAACTTAGTAAACTAGCTGATTTTAACAGTTTAAAAAATGATAAGAGTTTGCAGGTCTTAAGTTAAAACCCTTGTAAAACACACAACTTCATTTACAGAACGATGAAATGGAATATCAGTCGTACATATGACACTCGGAGAAAACAGATTCTTAGTTTAGGTTTTTCATGCTAATCCTATAAGTAGCAATAGATTAAAAGAAGACAACTAACTTGCAATTGCAGTCTTTTTTAATGTTTTATTAGAAAAGGACAAGAAAGAACATTCAGTACAAAATGAGCATATACAGAATTGTCCATTTCTTCAGTAGTGTCACAAGGCAGAATAAACCTTTACATGCTAGCTTTTAACTGAAAAGTCAGTCAGAAACAACTTACTGCTGAAAGCTGTAGTCAGTAATACACAGTAAGCAAAGCTAAAATAAATTATCAAATCATTGGATATTAAAAAACGCATTTGCTAAAACTTTATCTTTAAGGTAAAGACTAAAGAAGAAAAAACTACTTTCTTTAATTCAGTGTGGAACACATAGTTTCTTCATATTTCACAAAATGTTCAACAACTAAAAAACGGCCTATGAAACAATAAAATTGCACCAGGCGACGAGGAAGCCAAGGCACGTGAGAGAGGGACGAAACTGCAGACGTCGGAGTCCTTCAGAGGTCCTGCACCTCCCACAACAGGATCTCGTTAAAGGCGACGGAGAAAAGAAGCCGTCCAGACGGAGAGAAGCAACACTTCTGCAGGGAGTCGCTGTGGTGCAAGAAGTCCTGAAACCTGCCGCTGGTCGACTCGATCAGCTTCAGTACTCGCTCTGTTGGAAAGAAACACAATGAAACATCACTGATTCACGGGCGGATCCAGCCGGGGGAACAGCTCACCTTTAGATCCCACAGCAACAAGCCGACTCCTGGAGGAGAGGCTGAAGCACGAGGCCCAGTGCGGCAGAGACACTTTCCTCAACATCTGGAGAAACAAGAAGTTGTGTTGAGCTTCTCAACCGGACATCAGAGACGCAGGACGACCCTGAACTCAGTTACCTGTTTTTTAGTCAGGCTGTAGAAGGACAGCTCTCTGTCGATGCCGTAGCCGGTGTAGACCAGGAGGCCGTGGTCGTCCGGGCAGAACGCCGCCATGCTGGGCGGCGGACAGTCACCCTGAAAATATCACAAGTCAAACGGTCAAACATGAACTGATCTCAAGGTTTCGTTCTTTTCATCATTCACAGCAGTGACAGAAGCGGCGGCCTTGTGAAATGACCAGGAGTCTGGAACCCGCAGCGCCGCTGAGGTGGCTCCCTGAAACTTTAAGATACGATGGAAACAAACATCTTCCTTCATTTTTGTTTTATGTGCAAACCAAAATATTTTTATAAAATGGTCTGATCTCAGACTAAAAACAGCAAAAATAGTTGGAATTTTTAAAAAGAGATAAATTAGCAAAAACTATTTCTGAAAACTCCAAGAAGAAAAGGAAAAACAGCAAAATCAGTCAAAAAATCTCAAACAATTGCTGATGTGGCTAAAAATGTTCTAACCATAATGAAATACACAGAAGGTATAGGTAACAAAAACGGCAGGAAAAAATTAAGCAGAAAAACACACATCAAAAAAGACAAAAATTGTTCAAAATCGGCTACAAAACCATAACAAAGTAATAAAATTGGTCTGAATTGCATCTGTCAAACATCATGAATGCAACATGAGTAAAGACATTTTTTTTTTTTATTCATTTCAGATCATTCACAGATTTTGCGTCCGTTTTGATCATGAAGGGTTCAGAACCTGAGCACTCGTCCTCCACGTGGCTGAAGAGTGTCGTCCTGTTGTAATGTTTCACCTGATTATTAATGTGGAACAACTATTGTTAACCAGCTGCTGTTTCCTACTGTCAATGAACTATTCCACAGTAAGATGTTGATCGTATTCAGAGTCACATTGAATCTTAATATCCTCAATGTGATGTACACACACACACACACACACACACACACACTACCCCATCATAAGGAAGAGCAGGAAACGACAGCCAGTCCAGGAGGTCACACTTTAGCTTGGACCAATCAGCAGCCCACACACTGACGCGTCTGTCGGCTCCAGCTGCCAGCCACATCTCGTTTCCTTCCAGCCCAAAGTTCCCACACTGCAGAGCAGAAGAGTGCAGAATGTGAAATTAAAAAGAGATCGTTTCACTGACCGAGGCCTTTATCAAAAGACTGTTTGTTTAATGCTGTGTTGTCCTGGACTTCTAACGTTGCTCTCACTGCTTCCGTTTAGCTGCTTTGTGACCTTTGAAAAGCGGTGAGGAGCTCGATCAGCTCACCTGTTGGCTCACACACTGGATCGTCGTGATCGTCGCTCCTTTGTGGTCTCTGATGACACGGACAGTGGCTCCATTAGCTGGACTGCTGACGGCCACTAGACCATTCTTCCCTGCTGAAAGGATCACGTGACCTGCAGGTCGGAAACAGAAAGGCAGAATTAATAAAATATTATTGGTTTTTGTTCACATTTCATTTAATTCCTTCATTCTGTCAGTTCAAGGCAAGAAAAAAGTATTAAGAGAGCAGCACTCAGACACAAGGCGATTCACAGCGTTTTAAAATGAAATATATTAAAGCTTTACAAAGAAATACATTAAAGAAGCAATTAGGAATCTTAATCTTCAGCGAATGAGAGTATAATATCCTTTAAAACCTCTCACATTCTCTCATCCTTTTCATTGGATCAACTTTACTTTGCACTTTTCCCATATTAGTATTTGGCGTCTCGAATCACCCACGTATATTCAGTCAGAGAACCAAACACGTCTCGCTGTTCCAGGTTCCTTCACAACAACCGACTGGCTCTGTCAGTGCTGGCTGGCCAATAGAGGGCGCCAGGCCACCAGGCGAGAACACAAAAATTATACATTTCCACTTGAAATGTTGACGTGTAAACGAGGCCTTAGAGAATTTAACAAATCTGATCAGTTTCTGATAAAATATTAAAAACAGGTAAACCGCAGCACCGACGTGCTTCTGCACAGCGGGTGAGTGTTTCATGTGTGTGTTCCTCTCACCGTGAACAGAGTACTGGATGGCGGTGACGGCCACATGGTGGGGCTGCAGCTTCATCTCCATTTCTTTGGAGGAGAGAGAAAAGATCCTCAAGGTGCCGTCACTGTATCCTGCAGCCACGCAGGAATCCTCCGGACTGGGGGCGGGGCTCCAGCACACGCAGCCGCAGGCCTGGAACAAACACTCATCAGTCCAGGTTCCTGCAGGACTCCGGCTCAGCCTCAGAGAGAGAGGCGCCTGCAGAGTCCTCGTGTTCCTGTACCTGACTGAGCACCTGGAATTGAACCACCAGCTCGTAGTCGCAGGTCGACCAAACCCGCACACTGCCGTCCTCGCTGCAGCTGGCGAAGTGGCTCTCGTCAGAGCTGAACACAACGTCGTTCACCTGGACGGCACCAAGGAACACACACACACACACACACACACACACACACACACACACACGGAACTTGGAATAAGATTTTACAATTACATCATAATTAATAGGACGAATAATTAATAGGATAAATATCATCAAAAATTTTATGTTCATTAAGTTTCAAAATATAATAACGAACAAAGAATTTGCTTGTTCGATTATTTCTGATATACGTTGCAGGACTATAGAGCAGAGTTCATGAAGATAAGATAATAAATGAACAATTTATCAGAAACATTTGTGAAGCTCTTTGATTTATTGGCTTCAATTGATGTTTTTAAAAACATTTTTATATTCCAACATCACTGGAATCTAACAAGCTGTTTGACTTTTAGTAACACAGTGACTAAAGTGAGCAATTATTACTCACTTCATAAATCATGTGTGCAATAAGACAAACCCTGGGAGGTCATTCTTACAGATCTTCCATCCCTCTAAACATAAACATAAACACATCCTAACTCAAAGCACATGAACCATAATAACTCTTTCCTGTCAACTTCACTTTCACCATCCGCAGCAGTAACAGAGCTCAATACAAAGTTAAAGCACTGGAGTAGCAACAATCAGTGACCAATGATCATAAAACTCTGGATGGTTGTTCTCATCCTAGTTTGTTTTTCTGCACTTCAATGACCTTCTCTGGATGTAAAGTCTGACATTCAGCCTGCGACACCAATCATCTTGGACGATGTAAAACTTGATATGTGGTACCTTGTAACATTTTCCACTTCTTTTTATTATTATCTTTTCTCTTCCTCTTCGTCATTAGTACGAGCGTGGTTGTTGGCTGAGAATAACTAACATATAAAGTCATCTCACTCTGTTGAGCATCCTGTCGGGTCTTAGCTTCCACAATGGTGCTTTGTGGTTCTTGTGCATTTAGCTTCATTTTATTGAAAAGAATTTAAAAACCCCGTTAAAGGAACACGCTGCCTGTCATTTCTTTTGACGCCCTTTTGGACATAAAAGCAAATTAAACCAACGAGTTCACACAGAAGCCAATTACAAGATGTAAGCAAACTGCTTCCATATTTGTTAATTTTCTATTTGTCTCAGGAAGTGAATAATTAAATATAATAAAAAAATTTAAAAATTAGTAACTAAATGGTTTGGGAGGCCTTGACATACGTTTACTCAAAGGTCACTGGAACCAGTTAATTGGTTCCCTGCTGCTTTTTCCTTCACTTCTGTCGATATTATTTGAACAGCCCTTTGAATTTTAAGTAAAAGTTAATGTAGCTCATCACATTGACGATGTATTTTCTATTTCTCTGTGCCACTGACTAGCCTGCAGCGTTGCAGAGAGATTATCGCTGCTGTGTTAAAAGAAAGTAGTTTTAAACGATGGTCGCCTCCCTTTGTGATCAAAACATTTTCCAAACAAATAAATCAATACGCAGGTTTTCTCATGAAAACGCCAAAGAACATCACTGTGAAAAAGGACTTGCGCTCGACAGATGATTAGATTCTCACTTGTGAAGAAAAGCCATCAGCTGATGAAGGTGAATGAAAGCCAAAAGAAAAAGGAGCAACACAAGACACTTTCATTAATATGACACTTGGGACATAATGATAATGAGGTATCCTGATGTAACGTCTCAGCATCGGCTTGGTCTCCACCGTTATGATGATGTGCAAAGTAATTTCAGCAGAACACACACTGATCTGCAGACCTCAAAAACACACAACAATCCCAAAACAAGACAACCTATCCAAAGTCCTTTAGCTCAAAATGTTTGTTGGACTTTTTTCTTGTTATAGGGCATAAGTTCCAGCATGAATGGAAATGTAGAGTCGGAGTGTTTTTATCTGGTTTACCTCAGTCTTGTGGCCGCTGACCAGACGGATGTTGCTCCTGTCCAACCAGCTGATGTACCACAGGGTTCCTGCAGTGGTGCCAACAATCCCCATGTCCATCGTGTGGTCGAACGCTGCGCTGACCGTCGTCCCGTCCAGCTTTATCTCCTGCTCCAACTTCACCATCGTCCCACTGAAACACAAACAAAAACATGAGTCTCACTTTTAAAGAGCAACATGACTAATGACAGATGGGAGGAGGAGGTCTATTTCTATGGATACACAATGAAAAAAAAAAAAAAATCTAAATTTGCTGTTATTTCAAATGTGTGATAAAGAGCAAAGCCACTTGAGTGAGATGCAGTGAAAACATCATTTAATGAGAAGTGTCTGTACAGTTTATATAAACCTCTGCCTTTCTAGTGATAACACAAAACAACAAGCTCTACTCTAATAGTTGGAAGGTTTACCTTTGCAACACCCTGCTCACTTTAGGCTGAAATTATGTCAATATTTTATAACAAAGGTTTTTTTTCCACAGCATTTGTGAAAGAAAATAGACTCATGGAGGGAAACACAAGGCTAGGAGTGAACTACAAACCTGTGTTCTCCACTGCAGACCTTTTCCCGAGGCTTCACAGCTTCTACCTCCCACAGTCGCAACCAGCGGGTGTTGCTGCCGGTCAAAAGACGGTTCCCCCGACAAAGCAGCACTCCTATGGCAAGAGACGGCATCAGTCCAGTTACTATTTGTAGATTCCCTGAAGAAATGTCAGCAGCATCTCCAAAAGACAACACTGTGAGGTATTTTCATGTGTGATCAGGCTAAAAATGTCATGGTCAGAATGCACTTGTACCGATCTCTCCCTCATCAGCCTCCCATGTCATAAAACAGCGTTGCGTGTTTACATCCCAGGCACAAACATGGCCCCGGTTTGTTCCTGTGAACAGGATGGAGTCCATGTGGTAACACACAGTCGTCACTTCCACATCGCCCACCTCCGATGGAGGACTCGCTCTCTGGACCTACAGAGGGCAAGGAGAGGAACATCTCCATCAAACTGGATGAATTTTGAAAAGAACTCCAAAAGATCTGCATTTGAACAGGTTACAGTAATGTAGGAAATCATGAAGACTATATTGTGCTGTTAAAAGCTCCAGAAGAGAAAAACTGTAATGACATTTACCTTCAGGTCTGCGTCGCAGCTCTGAGACTGGATGAAATAGAAGTAAACCCCGTGGCTGCCCACACAGGCCAAATGACCGGCTGCTGACGGGCTGAAGGCGGCGTCATGGATTGGTCCCGACACTTTTACACTGGAGAGCAGCTGGAACGTCTGGCTGCTCCACAAAGCCACTTCTGGCTCCGTAAAGTCTCCTTCACAGCGGAGCAGAGAAGTTCTAGAAGCTCACAATGAAGTCATTCTAATCTGGGAAAACCACTGCAGTCTGTATTGTATGCTGGGAAAACTATACCAACCAACAGAGAGTAGGAAGCGGTCATCCCGGGAAAATGCAAGACATTGCACTGCCCCCCTGTGGTATGAGATAGTCTTACGAGAAGTCCCACTCTGGATGTCCCAAATGCAGATGAGGCTCTTGTTATTGTTGCTGCCACCTGCTGCCGACGAAACAGTCTAGACGAGAGTCAAAATACTGAAGCTTATATCTGTCCGTAGTAGCAGCACCGTGGAATCAGCAACATTTCTGAAAAATACTTATTAGCTAAAGCCTGAGTTGGCATCATAATGCTAATTGGAAAATGAGTTGCCCGAAACTAGCTTAAGCTACTGATAGGTGATGGTTTCAGATAATGGAAAAAATAAAAATGAGATGTTCATTCTTTATCAGTTGTTATATGACTAAGGAACTCGTACCTGTGCATCATTTGTGACAGCGAGGCAGGAGATCTCCTCAGTGTGGCCCTGCAAGTGTCTTTGTCTCCCAGTATGAAGGCATTCCACCACCACCACGCAGCCGCATGAGTACACAAATAAACCTGCAACAGAGATGACCTGCTGGATGTAGCACAACGATGCATCTACAAAACTAAAAACTCTTGCTGTTATGTGATATCGGAGGTACTGAAGCAAAGTTTATACCGTCAACTTGATTAATAATAAATCACCAAAAACAAGAAACGAGCCCCTGGATTCCAGAGTTGTTTTAATTAGATAATGTTACCCTGATCGGGGCTCCACGCCATGTTGCCACGCCCGTTTCCATTGTAGCCAATTACTGCTTTCAACTTCATGTACTGTTGCTGTGGTGGTGGCGCTGCTACAGTCTGGACGAGAGAAAGCAGTCGGGACATTAAGCAGTGAACATCTAGACGCTTATTCAGTCCATCAATAGACAAATTGCTATTAACCTGATCAAAAGAGGAGGTTTTGAAACGAGGGATGAAGTGACGGTAGCAATCAGGACGCACTGGCCTCCCCTGCTTCAATTCAACTGCATGGAAAAAGAAAACTGATGAATCATATCTGTTCATAAGAGTGAACATTGGCAGTGAAACAATGGGGCACTTACCAGAGTCTCTGTGTTCAGGATTCAGCGGAGACACGTTGACCAGGTCTGTAACTTTGAGGAAAGAAACGGCAGCTCTGGGTTCAGAGGATCGACCTGCACTCGTGTCTTGACCTGCAAAAGTTGTGAATGGTGAGATGTCATCGGAGAGCATCGAGGCGCCCAAACCTGAGTGAGACAAAGAGGAAAAGAGAGAAAACATAAACACCGGGTGGCACTTTCATTTTTGGTACAGTAATCTGAACCAATAAAGAGCTCGGCAGGAAGGCTGCAGCCATCAGCCACAAATCAGTGCTGAAAGATATTGAGCAGTGAGCGTACCTGCCCCTTGACCGTCTCCACCATTGGTTCTGACGTCCAGTCGTGGTGGCGGCGAGGAAGGGAGGGGGGCCGTCTGTCGAGGCAGGCCGACAGACGGCTGCACGCCATTCTGCTGTGAGTCTGTGGAAATTGTTTGTTTGAATCAGACATATTTGACACGGTAACGACAAAACCAAACTCAACTCAAACACGTCACCTGCTTTCCTGGCTGAGACGTGACTTTGTTGGAGAGATGAACTGTGGGACGGAACAGGGTTCATGTAAAATTGATCAACAAATAATGTCTACACTCTTTGAACATTCCGAAGAGAGGTCATTACCGATTGTCGGTCAAAAACTCTATAGGTTGTCCTAAAAAGTCCCAGAGGAAAATGGCGTCTCCAACAGAGACGACACCCCGCTGGTCCGGCGTGAAGCTGACCTGACGAATGGGCTGACTGTGACCGATGAACATCTGATCAAACAAACAGATGGAAACGGTGCAACATTAAGTACTGAAGCAGTAAAATAAGCTGGCAGCTTGAACATCAATGCAGTGTTCAAATACAGCAAATACAGTCAGAGCTTTCTAGAAATCATCCGATTCCTGATGGAAAGACATTTTTACATATTTAACCGTAAAACATATTCAAGAGTGAAATATCCTGCTTGTAAAGAATTAGTGACTCAAATTTAAATTATCGACTAAAAAAAGGATAAAAACATGTGAATATGAGAACTTCTGCATTAAATAAATAAGTTATATGAAGCAGCTGAAAGAATCACATATAAGCAGAAAGAAAACTGTATCATCTCTGGATGAGTTGGAAACTAGACGGTTTGTTGAATACCTGCGAGTTCAAATCAAGCTGCATGTTGTAATCCCACACTTTGACGGCATTGTGTCCAGCTGTAAGCAGGAAGCGACTGTCTTCACTCACGGCCAGGGATGAACACTGTTGTTTATGCACATTTGACACCTGAGGAAGAGTTAGAAAACTCTCAGAAACACACTCTCACACTGCTGAACAACTGAATCATATAAACACCAGCATAACCCTCTTTACTCCACATCTTTGACCTTTCAGTTCTCTTCTGTGGTGCAACATGGGTCAAACCAATTACCAACAGACACTGGTCCTGAAGTAAAGGACTGTCTCTGAGGCGAGTGCACAACTGCACTGTGCAGCCTGGATTTAGAAACAATCATGCCTAAAATCAACTCTACAGTCAAAATAAAATTTGCATTGATCTCTGTGTTGAGTCCAATACTGCAAAGAATCTTGAAAGACTTCATGTACAACTACACCTGATCTTTGAAACTCGACATAAGCCAGCATCAACCTTTTAGCAGAGCAGCTAATCTGCAAAAAAATCTTCAATTAGTTTTGTTGCTTCTTCCAGAGACTCAACACACCACCTTGTGTTGGAAGAAGTGTCCTGCAAAATAAAAAATATTAATCCATTCATCCTCATTTGGACTGCTAAATGGGTTTTACCACCTATGACCTGAAAGCTTTCTGTGTGACTTAATACCTGCACATCTGAGATCCATTGTTAACATATTTGTCAGGAGCAGTCATCAATGAGCAGAAGTTTGTATCTTATAGCCGTCATCTGCTTTTGTTTGGTTGTGGTAGTCATTAATTTCTATTTGCGCCTTCTTAAAAAGTAATGTGAAATTACTGTTACTGTTGTTTATTTTTGCACTTTTTTTATTTTATCAAATTTTTTTTGTCGTCTTTAAAATCCAGAATATGCCAATGAATCTCAAATGCAGTCTTTTCTTTCTTTAAAGAAGCAGCTACCAGTTCAGTTATGTTAGTCCACCAGTATAAATGTTTATCTTACGATGAATTTAATCGGTTGTTCAAGCTGCTATCTGTGTATTTATCTGGGTATTTATCTGTACATATTACTGTGTGTCATATTTAAATTTTCTATTGTTTTTGCTGTGTTTTTATATTTAATTCCTTCTCTCACCTTGGAGTTGTACTCAAATTTCGTTCAAGGACAATGAAAGGATATTCTATTCTATTCTATTTAACTTACTTCTATTTTTTTCACTGCCATGTATTATTATTAAATCGAGTTCAAGCAATTTGATGACATTTCTAAAAAATTGTATCCGATTACTCGATTAATCACCAGTATAATTGATAGAATACTCGACTATGAAAATAATCGTTGGCTGCAGCCCGATTTGGAGGAAAAGTGTGCTTCCATTTGAACGGTGTGGAGTTTGCAGGTTCTCCTAGTAGTTCTAGAGTTGTAGTTGGTGACTCTAAATCTCCCAGAAATGTGAAGGTCTGCAAGTGTCTGACATAATGTGTAATAGTGAGAAAGCACTAAAAAGTTTAAACGTTTCCATGTGGAGTTTATATATTCTTCCTGCATCTTCCTGTGATGGAGTGGCGAGCTGACCAGGTTTCACCCTGCTAAGCTATGTCACCCTGAACTGGATAAACTGCCATAGAAAGTATGTAGATGGATGGAGTTCCAATAAGTTGTTAGGAATACAAACTTGAGGACGTAACAGAGTATATGATGGATTTAAACGGACAGTCTTCACACCTCCAGCACACTACAATCAAAACGTTTGACAATCTAACAGACATATTGAAGTCCAGATTGCACCTTGACAGCAAGTCATTCACAGATTTAGAGTTTCAAAGGTCCCCAGCGTTACCTCTCTAAGCAGACAGCCGGTCTTGGTGCTAACCCAAAGGATCTTGTTAGCAGACGTGGCCACCAACAGGTGTTCAGTGGAGGCAGGAGAGAAGCAGACCTTCAGAGCAGAATCCAGTCTGGTGCTCTCGGTGTCTAGAATACTCACATCTACATGCAACAGCTGGACAGAGAAGCCACAGGCCAGTGTGAATACAGACAGAAGAA
The DNA here is from genome assembly GCA_900302745.1 of Parablennius parvicornis. Classification (NCBI taxonomy): domain Eukaryota; kingdom Metazoa; phylum Chordata; class Actinopteri; order Blenniiformes; family Blenniidae; genus Parablennius; species Parablennius parvicornis. The sequence goes on along the minus strand of OMNM01055176.1, from coordinate 328 downwards.
TCAACAACATGCTCCAACCAGACGTGTTGGAGTTAATAGAACATAAAAAAATACCGTTTAATCTTGAGGATACAGTAAAACCTCTGATGTAGGGACGCCCTAAATTCCAAGGGCAAGTGTCAATGAAGACAGGTGTCCCCTCTTCAGAGGGACAGGTCATGACGACAAACTGCATGACCGGAATGAACCAAACACCAAATATGTTATGGAAGAAGCACTTTGCTTTAATTTAAGCAAACATAACTGAATATATATATTCACACGCAAAGAAATACGTACAAAATAATTTCTGTACAAAATTTAATCAAATATATACACAGGTACTGTG
>OMNM01055174.1:10347-25872 GCA_900302745.1 Parablennius parvicornis | reverse complement strand
TAAAAAAAAACACACATATATATATATATATATATATACTTACATCTAAATGTTAAGAGAACTCTTGCACAACAAAAAGAACATCTACTGATAGAGGCTAACTTTATTCAGTTTCATTTTATTTCTCTGTTTGGTGGAAAATGACAAAAAAAAACTCCTCTTGCTAACAATATGCAAGTCCTGGGATATAAAGTTAAAAAAAAAAAAAAACCTTTCCATATCCCTTTTGTCTTTGCATCAGTCATCGCTGCAGATTATTACCAAAGTAAGCCACTGGCAACCTCTTGGTTTTTCTTCAGAAGAGAAAAACAAAAACAGAAAGACATGATACGAGCTGTGATCGGCAAGCAACCACAACTGGGACACTGACGGCAACCAACCTTTTGATTGATTCCAACCATGTTGCTTCGCTTAGGGCCGTCATGATGTAAGTGGAAAGACGGGAGGAAACCAAATACTGCAGGATTACAGTGGCTTTAAACTTTGACAGAAAAGCTTCTAACATGAAATCATTGAGCTGCTGTGTTTTTCGCCGCTCTTCACCTGAGTTGCTGCTCATTCGTCTCCAGGCGTAATCATTTCCACAGGTTGTACATTTTGCATTAGACGTGATTTTTTTTTTTTTTTTTTTCCTTACACCGCCAATAAAAAGTCTTCAAAAGAGCTGGCCAGTTTGGATACGTGTACAACTACAGCTGAATACCTCCTTTTCACAAAGAATCATCTATGATTTATTGCATATAATATTAGCTTGTTGTTTTATTAGAGAACATGATGTTCCCTTGTTGTGGAACTACAGTTACACTACCAACAACAACTCAAGTGTCCAAAACATCAGGAACTCATTTACAGAAGTTTAGTCTTTTACTTGTGAGTCAATATATTGATTACACTGATTGAACTATGAGTCATCTGGGACACAAACTTCCATGTGAGTGGCAAAAGTCCATTTCCTTCATCAAACATATTTTAACAAACCGTTTCCAACCAGTGATCCCTCAAAGGGAGAATATCCAGCCCTGGTGGAGGCTTTTCTGTCTGCACGTGTTTTCCCTGGTTTCCTCCAACAGTCCAAATAAACTGGTCACTCTAAGACCGCTGACAGAATTTGGCAAGTCTAACTCCTAATCCATTCAGCATATCTAGAAAATGTAAAATCTCCCAGAAAGGAGAGAAACAGGAGCTTTCCAACCGATATACTACCACTAATCATAATAATCATTACCATCATCACAGCACCCTTCTGACAACTGCCAGACAAGATTTAAGATATCTTGGAAAAATGCCCAGAAGTACTCGCTCATTGCACATTTTAATTTACAATCCTACAGCAATATCCAGGCGACTGTAGTCATATGAGGGTCAACTGATTTTCTGTCTGTAAACAAACTGATTCACCAGCGTAGGAATGACAGAAGACTCACCAATCTGTTTTCTGTACTGATCAACTGGTAATTTGGTCGCACTGGCATCCTTCTTCCCCATCCTGCTTCCTCGGCCTGACAGCAAACAAGAAGGAGGGAGGGAAAAAAAAACCCAAAAAAACATTTGAGTGAGAGAATTTCACAGCTGAGTCTCGCTGCAACACCTGATCACTTAGTTTAATCAAATATAGCGCCGCTCCCGTTAGCGCGGCCCCGGATAACTTGCAGAATCTGCAGGAAGGATTCAAGTTAATACACAATCACACATACAGAGGAGTAGTCGGTTTTGATCAGGCAGATGGTTTATCTTTCACATACATCTGCGAGACATAATTAAATTAATTCCCACCACCTTCCAGAGTGTGTTACGTTCGCAGTGTGTGTGCACTTCCTCTCCATCTCATTTAGTCTAACACCATTTCCATTCACACCATGAGCTCTCTTTGATTACCCTGACAGTTCAGAGGTAAGTTACAGAGAGAAAGAATTATATAAATCCAGGTACTATACTTAGGTGCCACATGTGACAATGGAAGTGTATGATTTCACATATGTTAGAGAATAATATCCATCTACAGGAGCTGTACATTTATAGATGTTTCTAGAACAGCTCCACTTGTATTTCTTTGTAATATAATTTTTAAACAAATGCTAAAACTCTGTTTGTTTTCAACATGAGCTCTGTGCTCTATATTCCACACAGGCTCGCTCACAACATGCTGCATCAATCAATGCAGCCCTTTGTTTAAAAACGGTGGGAAAAAAAAAGAAAAAAAAAAAGAAAAACAAGTACGAGTCGAAAGGCATACCTGCCCTTTCTGATGAGAGAAAAATACCTAACATGTTCTCTGGCTGGAGGTTTTCTGAATGTTAAAAGAAAGAGCTGCACCCACCCATGGCTTGGCTTTGACTAATAACACCCAGCATCCACCCGCCATGCTCCTCTAATTCTAATTGATTACAGCAAAAAAAAAAAAAAAAAAAAAAAATCTTTAAGTGTGGCAGAGAGAAAAATATGGATGCAGGTGTGCACATGGGGGGAACAGAGAGGTGAATAGGAAAAAAGTATCTGTGTGTAACCAAGAAGAACAAGCACAGGGGAGAGGCTAGGACTGTGGCGGGGGAATAGAGGAGAGAGACTGAATTAGCATGTTCACAGAGCGTGGCTGGCTGCCGCTGCTGACTGATGCTTTCTCATGGGAGGCTGCTGCTGCCGCCTTGGGATGCCTGGATTTTTACCATACACTAAAAACATTGTCTTCAGCTACATTTCAAACACGGCTAGTGCTGGCAGAGGTGGAGGAGGATGTATGCACCGCTATTGTTCTCCAGTGCCTGGAAACCACAGTCAGCAAATTAAAGGAAGCGAGAGGAAGACAAAAGCAAGAGAAGAAATTGTTCAAATGTGATGTTTACAATCAGACGCAGTAGGTTTTCAGAGCTGCTAGCTATGTTAAACTGTAACATAACAGCACTATATTACAGCTAAACTGCCAAAAACAGCCCACTTGACTGCACAACGTGTAGTCCATTTACTTCAGCACATTATCATGTTTTCTATTTGCTTCAGATGAAGACAGAGGAAAAACTGTCCACAAGCAGCGCAATGAATTTTTTTTACACAGATTTGACAGATTTAATAAGAGTATTGATACAATAATAACAGTCACATACACGGGAATACAGCGACGAAGAAGAATCCCTTCATGTTTTTCTCTACACAGTAATTCGACTTACTGCAAACTAACACCAGATCAGCCTGAATTTCTTTAACACAGATTTGAAGACAGTTGTTCCCTCCTAATGAGAAAGTTTCGCCTGATTCCTGGTGCAGTAAAACCTGCCAAAGTACTCTTGAACAAGGTGAGCTGTGGCATACAAATTCATTTCAAAGTGAATTCTTCCAGTGTAGTTTTACCCAAGTAAGTTTTACCAAAGGAAACACTAAGAATAACCAAAATACCCACGTATACGTTGGTGAGGAAATAGTACAATCCAGATTGTACAAGTACAACACATTCTCAAAGAAAAGCACTGAGTGTTACATCGGTACAATTCAGAGGTGATGTGATCAGGCAGAAGCCGTGCTTCAATTAGACATGATTTTAATGCATTTTCTGTTGGTTCAAACGGGTAATGGTGTATTTTCTTTAGTAAAAGTGCCTTGAGATGACTTTGTTGTTTTTGGCTCCGTCTCTGACTTCAATTATATTCGACAGTGTCTAAATATAAGTGAATTCAATTAAGTTGAACTGAAATCTTTGATGTAATGTTTTAGTTGGTGCTACAATGGAGACATAGATTTTAAACTGTTACTGTTCTCATGATAAACCCAATGACCAAAGATGTCTAAAAAGAATAATTTATTTTGAAGAGCCCGCTGAAGGGAAGCTGTGACTAACCAGGGAAAGTATTTAAAGTAAATGGGTGGTCAGAATGTAACACAGTTTATTTGTGAATTATAGTTTAAATTGAAATCGTCTCAGGTCTTCAATGGTCTGTCACTCAATTTTTGACTGTTGGTACATTCATGAGTACCTGGGAGATGAGGAAGATTACATTACAAAGAAGTTACATTACATTTACCAGCTCTCATTTTCTTAATCATAACACTTCAGCCTGAGCTGCTCAGGTTGAGCCAGGAGGAGCATCAGGGAGTAAAACTGTGTTCCAAATCAAAATAAGTGAATCACATGATCTGCTGTGGCGACCCAGGGAAAAAAACCAGATAAAACACAAGCCCTCTTGTCTGAAGTCTGCATGGCTTTCTATGACACTCCCTGTACTCACTTCAGTGTCTTACCATCTGTAACAATAAAGCTTTACATGCTCATAACAAATGCAGAACATCAGTTAAGATATGCAAAGCAAATATTTACATGGTAAATGGTTATTGTGAAATTGTATAGTTGTTTTATGATTATTTTCAGCTCTTGATCGAACAATTGATTAACTTAAAGGGGACATGCATTATAAAATCTCCTTGTCACATGAAAGCGTGTAAACAAAACACTGGGCACGGTTTCAGCACAGCAACAGTAATTCGCAAGTATTACTTTCAGCTCCAAACAGCATCGCTTGATGTCTAAAAAGATTTGAAATAGATTTGTGTTAGTTAGTTAATGAGTCTGCTGAAAATAAGTAAATACAATTGCATTGCGTATGATATCGATACCGAACAATGTATATACTTTTCTGTTCCTCACTGCAGGAAACTGAAGGGCGCATACTGGACTCTGATTAAATGTCACATCCAATGCCACTTTGCAAATGGAAATGTACAACACTGCAGGTCGACTTCATTCATTGCATTCACAAAGGTACTCACACTGTTCGTGTTTTTCGGGAAAACTCGTCGTTCACAGGAGGTGTTTCTGCATTACGAAACGTCCGGCTGCTGTATCGGGACACGTAGGACAGCGGAATTGACTTTTTGTGGTACTTTGATCCAAATTTCTGCAGAACGCCAACACACCACTTCTTTTTCAAACGCTTCCTGGTTTGAATGCCAAGATGTATGGCGAGCTGCGATCTGCTCCAATCAGACGCAGTAATCACAGAGAGATGACCAATAGCAGATAAGTAGGCGGGACAAAGTAATAACTGGACAATAGCGTAGAAGTGGGCGGGGCAAAGTGACCAAAATACTCGCGGAGCATGTGACAAGCTGCCAGTGGAACATCATTATCATCGTCCACCCAGGTCATCATGATCCTCAAAATACACAAAAAATATTTGTCATTAAAAATCAGGGTGGACAAACATATTGATGGACTATGCACTACAGAAAAGTGTATTTTTGATTGCTAAATAAACAAATGCACAGCTTTCTGGACAAACACAAAATCAAGATTTGCAACATTTGTTAAGTTTATCAATCAAATGATTGATAAATAACTTCCATCTCTTCAATACCATTTCATCAAACAAACAAAAAAAAAAACAGAATGTAATGCAAAGTTCTTTACTCAAAGGCTTTATGACACTAAAAAGAAATGTAGCAAAAACAAATGAAACAAATGGATCATCATCATAAGTAGGGAAATAAAATCTCAAAACATTTGATTATTATAAATCAACAAGTCATAAAGTAAATTAATAAGGCAAAGTAATAAGTAAGAAAATAATTTGACAGAAACAGATGACGCAAATAAACATGCATAAATACGGGTAAATACAAAACTCATCCATCTTCTATATCGCTTAATCCCATGCTGGATTGCAGCCAATCCCCATTTACTATGGGCAAAGGCAGTGTACACCCTTGACAGATCGACAGTCCAACAGAGGGCAAACAAACAGACAGACAATCACACACTTACTTTTTAACTTCACTTACATACATACATGTTTTTGGACTGTGGCAGAAAACCAGAGTACCCAGAGGAAACCCACGCACACACAAGAAACATGCAAACTCCACACAGACAGGCCTCAAGTCAGTCCTACTGACTAGAACATGACAGACAAAGTTTATCTTGTAAAGATCAGTGTTAAATTAGAATAATTTATTACACCTTAGCTTACATTTACAATACATGTCATTGGAGTTTATCTCACCTGGGTTGCAGCTGCTTCTCCCTGAAATCAGTCAATACTGCTATTTAAACACTGTTTTACCATTGAGTAAAACAAAAAGTTGATCATTGGTTTTCACCAGGGACTACCGTTTCCTTACAGAGTCTACAAACATGCATTTGAGGCTGGTGAACCTAAATCAGAGATGGTACAGGAGATCCACAGCCATTCTCAGAGGCAATCTGCTGAATTACATGGATTCCCTAACAGACACCAAAACATTCATTTAAATGCTAAACATGTATTGTTGCTAATACATTCACTCAAATCATTTTAAACTGTCTTTTTTTTTTAACTTAGAGGTGTAAATCTATGTGGTTTGAATACTCAAATCAAACTACATTCACAAAGACCTGAGTGTACACCTAATTATCAGATCCAACAATGACCGCACTGTTACATTTTCATAAAATGTAACAATTATCCAGAGCGGCATTGTGTGTGTATGTATCTGAAATTAATTAAATTGTGAAATTATTTTGACACATTGGCCTCAAGTCATTGTTTCCTTGTAAGATTATCACCGGTGGCTCCTTGTTGGAAACAATAGCTCTGTGCTGTGACAATTAAAGCAACAGCCGACCTCGTCAGAGATGAGGCAATCTCACTCCGCAATGTTCTTTTCTCTTTCATCAGCCTCTCTTTTTTTTTTCCTTTTAACATTTTTTTTTTTTTTTTTGCTTTGTTTACTGTGTAGAATTTTATTTCCTCCTAATTGCATTCAGCCTCATTGCTGCCTGGGGCTTTGTGCAGATTATGGGTAGACTTGCCACCGCTTGTAACTTATTGAAGTTTAAAATGATTTTGTGCTCTCCCATGGGCATGCCATTTGCATGCTGCACAGCAGTAACTAATAGATGTAATCTGTCTATAATGTGCCTGTATTATGCCTGTATTATGCGTAACTTTACACAAAGCTGCCATTCAAAGCGGGCACTTGAACACTGTCCCCTGTCATTTGAACAAGTATTTCAAAGACGTTTGTCATCGATGAACATTTCTATTAATAAAAGAAAAAGAAAAAACTGTGCTGGAAAATGAAAAAGCATGATCCTGAATTTACAAGAACTACTATGTAATTTTAAACCTCTATATCATAATCGCATACAGGCAGAGCATTAAAGCCCAACGCGCACGCCCAAAAGCTGCTATGACAGTTAAGTTAAACCTGTTAACAAATAGCCTCAATAAGAAGCCTGAAACTATTGTCTTAATATGGCCATCAGAAGCAGCATGAGTGCAGTTAATGCAGAGCTCAAATGTTCTCTTGTTATACTAAATGTGTGTGATTAATTTCTCCCGTTGAGTGAAACAAACCAACGTGCTGTGCCTGTCACACTGATAGATATGGAAAGCATTAGCATCAACTGCTACTGCTGCTGGAAACTAGGCAGGATGGATTTGCATGATGAACAGTTGAAATATACGGCTAGTGCCCATCACTGAAATGTATACACAACATTTTGAAGAGATGACGGGAGACTCCCTAAGGATCTGTTAGTGTAAAGTAAACAAGAATTCAATTATGTTCTGTAGTGGAGCTTTTCCATAATCTGATTTGCCACCATGTACATTGATCCTGTGTGATGTCAATCTTTGTGTAAAGCTTCCATCTGTCATTATACCACTAAAAGTACAAATAAACTTAAACATGACAGTAATTTTCAAATGGAAGTGTAGGACTTGACTTAATAGGCCTTGTTAGAGCCCGATCTGTAACAACGATTCAAAATGGAACAGTGACCCAAATTGTAACAATGACCAGAATTGTAATATAATATCATGTAATAAAACCCAAAATGTAATAACTGGTTCATAGTGGAACAAAAGTGCTGAGCCCGAAATGTAATAAAAAAAATATATATATAAAATCCATAATGTGACAACCAGTCAATAATGTTATAAGACACGGAGCCCAAAAATTAAAAAAAATAAATAAATAAAGATGTTAAATATTACATTATTGGGTGGGGGAAATATGTAACTAATATTGCAATAATTTTATTACATCATAAAGCGAGTCAGTGATTTATAGTTTGGACTTGAACTTGAACTGCTTCAATTTGAATATCATTGAAAGAATGAGTTCTAAAAGGTGGGACTATTTGTTGATAGGTATGTCTATATTCAGTTTATGATATTTATGTATAATTGCTGTTGCCCAAGTCATTTATTGTCTTCTGTTCTCTTTAATCTGTAATTTATTTCTCCAATTATCAGCACAAAATTATGTATAACATTAAACATTATAATCACATTTAGATTCTTGTTGAATATTTTGACATTATCGACCATTTATTATATTTCAGGTTTTATTATATTATATTTAATAACAATTTGGGTCATTGTTACATATGAGGTTCTAACAGGACTGATTTTCGAAGATCATGCGCTGATTTGCAGGATCCTCTACTAATAATATCATGAATGATATCATGCTCAAACCAGAGCATTCAAATGAGGTTTTTTTTTTTTGTCCATTAAGTTCTGTTCAAATGAGAATGACCCGACTGATCGGATGGGAGCAAAGAGGCAACAAGCACAAAATGAAATGTGATATTGTGGAGTTGGACTTGTTGGTGGGGGAAGTTATTGAATATACCGACGCCTAACAACAAATAACTCAGAACTGGGGGTGGGGGTGGTAGACAATATGTGGCAAAAACACAAAACATGGAATAAAGATTGCAAGGTTCAACACAGAGAATATCACATATTAAAGCCTGCAAATAAAAGTCTTTGGGAACCAGCTAAAATCAATGATTCTCACTATAATAACAGCTTCTCTACCAAAGGGGAAGTTGATCTGCACCTCTTTTTGAAATACATTAAACAGACAATGTATCAGACAAATGTATCTGTGTGTGTTATTTTGTATGTCTGTTAAGTGCGACCCTCCGTGCATCCTGTTAGTGACTCAGGAAGTTTAGCTTTGTGTTTACATCCACAAACATTTAGTAGATCAGACCCATTATATGTCCATATTTCACTCTGTGAATATTGCTGTATGTTTTTTACTTAAAAAAAAAAACATAAAATTTTACAATATGCCATAACCGACAATGAAAAAGTGTTTGAGTTGTACAAATGACTGCAATTAAAAGTGACCACATCGCAAAGCCAAGATGAAACAGCTCAGACTGTTTATCGAACGTGTCCATCTAACTTTCACTCGGTGTGCGTTTAAATCCATTTGTGTGGATGCCTGCGACGCGTCTTCTCCAGTGCTTCACTCCCTGTCCGTCTCTTTGAACCTCACTCTTTAACACCCCGTCACTCAGTCCCTCTATTCCCCTCTCCCTCCATCACTCCTTCTCTCCGGCAGTCAGGCGGCCTTTAATTGCCAGACATTAAAAGGAATGCTGGAGAAGAAGAATCCCCCTGGGGCCATTGGCGGGCTAAATGGCAGCTCTGCTGCCGTCGCCTCCTCCTACATGCCGCATTGAAGACGTGTCAACATAATCTTGGGCAATTTGCAGTCATCATCAGGGGGACTGATTAATTTTCTGACTGTCAGTTGTAAACAGTGAAATTGTCTTTCTGCATTTTCACTTCTTGGTTTAAACGTCTGAAAGCAGAGTAGTGATTAACAATCAAAGTATTCATGTGGACGTGTATATTAATCCACCTGTTACAAATGCTTTTAACTGAACATAGCAGACCCGCTTTTTTTCTTTCCCTTTGCTTGTTTGGTTTTGATGGCCTTAGGGTCCCTACGCAGTGTAGAATAATATTATTAACTGTATAGCACTTAAGGATATGCAAATGCTACTTAATTGAATATTCCTCTAACGAAACGGGTAAAAAATAAAAAGCAGATTTCTGTTTGTGTGCACAAAAAATATGGATCTTTATATTTATCTGGCATCGTCTGATTGTAGCTTGGAAAAGCAACAGAAAACCTTTTTATATGGATTAGCACTCACTGGGGTATCTACTGTTTTCTCGCAGTTGTTTTTGTCTATTTATGTTTTTATCATGTCTCTGATGGCTTTGATGATTTAAAAAAAAAAATTTATATTCCATATAAATTACTGTGAAATGCCTTTTATGTAAGAGAAATGCTTTAAAAGTAAAATTCAAATTCTGATGGAACTGTGCCTTCACCTACAGACAGCTGGGAGGGGCTCCGGTACCCCGCGACAATAAGCTAGATGGCCGTATGAAAGATAGATGGATATTTATTAAATATGTTGGATGTCTCGCTGTATGGAGAAAAAAAATGTGATTCATTTTGAATTTGCAGAGTCATCAATAGCTTCCGTCATTCATCTCCTCTGATGTCTTTTCAAATGTGTGTATGTGAAGCGGCCGTGTTTGTAGAAGTGGTTCGAGGCAGCAGTCGCATTTTCACAATTACATCTCTGACATACATCTTTTATTTGTGTGTGTTTTCAATCAAACTTGTCACAAGTCTGATGTAGTGATGTATTCAGATTACTTTAATAGATTTATCGATCAAAAGAGGCTGTGCGATTGAGGCAAAATAGCATTTCATGAAATAGTGCCTTCAATTCAATCCAGAAATTCTGAGAGACACACTGTGCCCTCTAAAACTTGTCACATGAATTCTTGGAGACTGAAGTTGAGTGCTCCCTTTTCATTTCCATCCCTAGTCATGTTATTGGTTTGCAGGAGAAGACACAATTCTTCCTCCTGTTTAATATTCTTATCTCACTTTTCCCGCACTGTCTGCAGTGTGCGGTGAATTCTCTCCCCTCTCTATCTCGCAGCCCCAGAGTTCCCTGTCATTGATGGGGGAACCGTATCAGCACTGATACAGAGTGAAATGAATTTAGGGTTTATGAAACTCGGGCCCTTCTATAAGAAGAAGAAGAAAAAAAAAAGTCACACAGACCTAGAGAGATATGTTATCGTACAATGGATTTAGTCCCGTCTCGCTCCAGTCATTATCCTGTATCGGAGCCCAGTGACTCTGATGGTTAGCGGTTATCCTCAAGTGTGGGCAGGGTTCGGATGTGTCAGGGCGATCACAGCAGACCCTCCTTTATGATGTGCAGCAGTTGTCAAAGACTCACAAAGAAATCTATTTGAATTTCAACAAATAGCGAAACCTGACACAGAGCCTCATTCGAATCTGTCTGGATGTCTTTATAATGAAATGAAATGGAGGAGTTTATTACCAGAAGAATCATGCATGTAGCTTTCAATTGTGTTACAACTAACCCCTGATGAACCACATGCATGGCTCTCTTTGTGTTTGCATCATTTCCTCTGCCATGCGGTGATGCAGTGGTTAGCACTCTTGCTCCACAGCAAGAAAGTCCCCAGTTCGATAGATGGCTCTAGGTCTTTCTCCGAATTTGCATGTTCTCCCTTGGTATGCACGTCTTTTTCTGCAGGTGATTTAGATTCCTTCAACAATCTAAGGAATTGGCTCACAGGTGTAAGTGTTTGAGTAATTGTGTGTCTCCCTGTGTTTGCCCTGTGATGCATCCTGGGTGACCCCTGTCTTACACCCAGAGTCACCTGGGATCTGCCTCAGAGGTGAAGCTGGGGTAGATTATAGAGCAGTGGGATTTCCTTTTAGTCGCATTGCACATGTGTATATGTTTTGCACTGCATTGTCTTCCGGTCTGTATAATCTAAACCCTGCTCACGCCACATTTGTTTGGGATAGAAAAGTGTGCACACTCTAGATCCTGATGGATTGATCTTTGGTCAATTCTGGTTGGTTGGTTCAATAACAAACGGGCAAAATTCACCCAACAAAATACCGTTGTTAGATTACTTATCCGCTAAGAGTGAAAGAGAGCTGAGATGTGAGCATGTGAGAAAAGTCCCCGTCGCATCCGACAGTAATTCTTCTCAACTGGCACATGCCAGCGTGCTGATGGGTTATAGATAACTGATAATGTCAGCTGTTGTGGAAAGCACTCGACACATCTCCTGATAAACTCCTAAGGGGTGCGAAGTTCATTGTCTCCTGCGCAGTGATTTCCTAAGTCATGAACTGTGTACGGTAACTGCTCAGCTCTGGTGTTTGTACAGGTGCTGCAGCTGGATCTCTGCGAGGTCCTCCAATGGTCACACTGCAGACTCGTTGACCCATTTGGAGTATTTCTTTTTACCGTTTGCTTTGGCACGTCAAACGTAGCTCCCGCTGAGAGCTATTCTTGGAATGCTTGATTTTTGTCACGATCACTCATGCAGTGATCCACGGCAGCACGGTTTCATAAACACTCAATTTATATTTGTCCCTAAACATGCACACATCCACACACACACAGCGATACATAAAATCCTATGCTGCCCTGCCAACAAAATTCTGGTACACCTCACCACCACCTCGTCTAGTTGTCATGAGGCGACTGCAGAGTTCTGACATGTTAATTTCGGCATTGAGTTGACCCCCAGCTAATTATCCTTCAACTCTGTAAACACTAGTAGCACCAGTTAACACCAATTAATGGCCACTAATCATTGCCAGATGCTGTAGCTTGAGTAATAATTTGCCGACACTTGCCCTTATGATTTCACACAGAATGCGACTCTGGTTTTCTTTGGTGTGTTATGCCGTCATGCAGACAATTAACTTGGAAAGTTTGTGCACCGATGAGTCCCTCCACTGTAACTGTTTTTTTTATGTGCCATATCCCCATGGGTGTAATAGTCCCAGTTTTACAGAACTCATTTTTCTTTCATGGGAAACTAAACTTGAAGGTCTTCCAATAGTAAAACGTGGATAATGCAACAGCCACTGTGTCCAATTTTTTAGTGTGCAATTACTGTACAGATAAACAAGGCGCAGAGATTTCTCCAAACAACCTTGAGATGACAGAGACACAATTAAAAAAGAATGTGTAAAATATGAGAGCACAATATGGTTTAAGTTGACTTAAACAGATGCAGAGAGGGGAAAAAAAACCCAGAAATAACACAAAATAATTCCTCAATTTTGTCTTCTCCAACATTATTCTTGATTTGCTGCCTCATTGTTTGTATTGATTAGTCGAGTGCGTACCGTTTGCTGTCTTGCCTGCCAACTGTACTGTTGCCAAGGGAAAGCGTGAACGAACCTCTGCCAGCATCAGCCTCCTCCAGCAACAGCTGTGCCACATATGCTGCCGATCAATATAAACAAACACGGCCTCCCTGCACCAGGGATAAGGATTGACAGGTATGATTCATCTTCTGTGGCACTGGTGGGAGGTGCAAGTAACAATGAGCAGAGATAGATCTTTTCCCGTTGCGGTACGACCACTGGGGTTAGTAGGGGTAGGTCGCCGAGATCATTCGCCCCCCGAGGTAACTGGCAGCGTTCCCCACATAACCCCTCGCAGTTCTGCTGAGGATTAGAGCAGCGTGACTCCACCAGGGCTGTAATTTGTGGCATTCTGTACACAGAGTGAGCGGCAAAGATGAATGGGGAACAGGCACGGATCATTGGTGCCGTGCCAGTCGCACTGCAACTGAGCATATTCAACACAGACAGTGGGGAAGATCACGGCGTCCAAGTGATTCATGACACTCTTGCCTTTTAATAAATACTTTGTGAGCTACACCATTTCAGCATATGATCATCTCATCAAGGGAATGCTGTTTGATGCATCTCAGTCTCAAAATAATGATGAAATTTCCATGCAAGGACCGTTTACGGGTTTTGATCATCGCACTGTGGTTCTTTGTGGCTGCGTGACAGGAGTTCAGCAGCTTGTACATCACGTATGCTATTGTCTCAGGGGCACAGCTGAAAACACGGGCCATGGAGGACAATAGCTCCATAGAGTGGGTATGACGTCCTCTTGATGAAGAGTAATGGCCTGAAACAATATTTCCCCAAGGAGCAGAATTGAAATCTGAACACTGTGATATGGTTTCATCGCCATGCAATTTAGAGATGTCAGATCAGTTTCGCTGGGGCCAGCATCGTGTGAGGGAGCAGAGCACAACCATGGGAGGGATTGGAAAATATACAGACAGCAATGGTGTTTTTATCGGTGCCACCGAAACGTGAACGATGAATAAATCAAGCTTCAATGGAAAAACAGGAAATAATGTCAAGAATATATCAAAAATGCAAAACACAATATCAAAATAGAGTAGAATATACATCTTTCTGAAACAATATATGAATATATTGTAACTACTATTTCATATTATTATTTGTTCAAATAGTACAGACAAGCATTCCAATAGCATTTATTTTTATAATGATATTCAAAATAATTCAAATGTATGATGAGTAGTTCCAGTAAAACATATCTTTGTAAAGATGTGGCCGTACACCATGTTCAGCCTGGCATTTGATGGGGTTATTTTTAATATCATGATTGAACGAATTTTATTTGAACATGCAAACAAGCTAAAAACAACAGAGGAAAGAGAGCATTAGCATATATTAAAGACCCGGTTTAAACCAGCGCATTATTACTGTATCATGTTTTAATCATGAAATTGGGTAAAATTTAACCCTTTTTTTTTTTTTATACCCAACATGAAAATGCATGTCCATTATTCTTTACACTATAATAATATGAAAATAAAAAACATTAAAATTTAAAAGTTAGGATTGTAGTTAGGCTAACTTTAATTAAATTCCAGAAAAAAAGACAAGGGATGTGATAGCCCTTTAAAAAAAAAAAAAAAAAAAAAAAAAAAGATACTAGTGGAATAATTAATAATAAAATATCTTCAATCAGTGCTACTGATATGCAGCTACTTAATAATCAGGTCTGATATTTAGATAAGGGTTGATTGGTGCATTTAAATCAGGCCCATTGTGCGGTGCAGTCATTAACAAGACCATGACTCTGTTGGAAGCCTCCATCACGCAGGCTGTCAAAAGTCACTACTGACAGTTTCCTCTGGCAACCTCTCTCCTTCACATCCTGACGTCACCGCCAGTTAAAGCTGCAGGGGACAAAGTCGGGAGAAGTCGAGGCGCATGGTGGGCTCAAACCCCTCGTCGTACAGGACAAAAATTATAAATTAAAAAAAACAAAAAAACACAAGAGGTGGCAATCATTGCGATAATAACAAGAGAGCATCAGAATAAATGAGCTTTAAAGGTACGCCGCTGATTTCAAAACAAGCATCAAAACTGAATGCTAATGCGTCTGCAGTCAAGGCTATGGCAACAGTCTTTTTCTTGCGTATTCTTTGACTGGAGCTGCACAGCTGTGGAGATAATTTATTTGTTTACTTTATTTACCAGTCAATTACATTTTAATGTGACTTGCCTAATGTCCACATTCTGTCTTCAGATGTGGTCTATGTAATGACTGTGATAGATAAAAGACAGTTTAATTATGCTAGACCCTAATTGTCTTCGCACAAAGCCTCCATTACAGCAGCCGTGCATCTATACCATCATCCAGAGCAAATGAGCATAATTTGAAGTCTTTGTCTCATTGCAGATGTTGCACTGGCCTAAAATTGTGAGCTAAATGTTGCCTCTGAGGCCACAAGCAATGAGGATTTGTAGGTAGAAATTCAAAATAGCAACCGGGACGAAATTGGAAAGAGAGATAGAGAGACACACAGAGAGAGACACAGAGAG
>OMNM01055174.1:0-10327 GCA_900302745.1 Parablennius parvicornis | reverse complement strand
TGAGCATAATTTGAAGTCTTTGTCTCATTGCAGATGTTGCACTGGCCTAAAATTGTGAGCTAAATGTTGCCTCTGAGGCCACAAGCAATGAGGATTTGTAGGTAGAAATTCAAAATAGCAACCGGGACGAAATTGGAAAGAGAGATAGAGAGACAGAGAGACAGAGAGAGAGAGAGAGAGAGCGGTTGTTGGAGCAAACATCTGAACCTGGAAACACAGCAGCGACGAGAACGGACGATGGAGATGTAATGTACGTTTTTCAGCAGCAAGAGCAGCTGCTCTGGTTTCTCTTATTCCAGCGAGACGCGCATCTACTGGCCAAACAGTTTCCACTGTGTCCTGCACACAGTCGCCAAGGCAAAAAAAGTTGTTAAGGGGCAACAGAATATTCTAGTCATTCCTCTCGGTTGCTGTGGTGTCTTTTAGTCCCAGTGTGATGCCGTTCATTACTGCCCTGTCAGAGCTCTCACGACTCGAGGCTCAGCAACTAATTGAGATGACATTTTCAAATACACATACTGCTAGGAGCTACAAGCAGTTACAGACACACACACACTCACGCACACACACATGCAAACCCGTAGAGCCATATAGACTCAAGGAGTTATATAAAATGTTGATTAGAGGTTGTGTCAACAGAGTTGACTCCAGGTGCAGATGTGTAGCTATATTCTCTGCTATTTATTTTTAAAAACTTTTGTTTAATTTAAGGTGTTATGGATTTGATCCTGCAGTGAAATAAAGAAAAAAACAGAAGGAATCGGAGGTATTTTAAAATGGAAGCTCTGAACAAAATCTCTCTATTATTAAAAAATATATATTTTAACTAGAAGTCTGTATTATAACAATATTACGCCAGATACACTTACATGTTTACCTACATTACGCATGCAATTTGACAAGAAGAGATGAGGAAATACAAACAGCTTTAATGTAATACACATTCAGATAATTACATCCAATTAGTTTCTGTTCTATCGCTCACAGCCGTCTATGCAAGTCAGCCAAACACCCCATTGAATGTACATGAAAATAAATATTAAATGAAAATTAAACAAATAATTTCTTGTATTCAAATCCGTTATTAAATCATATACACATACAAACATCCAAAGGTAAAGAAATACAGATTTTCTTTCTCTTACAATAATACAAAAAAAAAAAAAAACCCTTTTCCCCGGGCTTCCTGCTATCATTCACATTTCACACTTTTGCCATAAGGTATTCACCACACTTCTCCAGCCTGCTTTGCAGTGAGCACAGCTCCCAGGAGTCTGCATTGCTGCTCAAATGTGTTTCACGGTGTCACAGTTGCAGGTTGGCACACTAGACACTGCGATCGCACCGCAGTGTTCCTGGTTCGTGCCGCCATCAACAGAGGGAGAGAGCCACAGGCAAAAAACATGCTTCTTTTATTTGGGGTTTTTTTTTATGTTATTCTATTCTTTAACCAAAGCTAACAACAGAAATGAATGACACTGACCTGATTAGTGCTTATGTGTTTTCTTTGTGGAAAAATACACTCTACAGGTCAACTGAGATGAAGGCAAGAAAGAAAGAAACACTGATTTTAGGTAAGACGTTCACAACTGCTCGCACAGTTGTATTTGCAGTTACTGGGTTTTTGCTCAGGTGAAAAGGATTGAATATGACATGAGAAAGGGGGCTGCATAGCGTACATCAAGTATTTCTCTTTCCATCCTGGCATCTGCTGTCTTTCACTTACTGTAGTTATGGAAGGGTTACATTTAAACAATCCACATGTGGACAGAGGTATATGGGTGATTGCCATGTGAACCCAGAACAGGGCAACTATTCAAAGAGTGACAAATAAAAATAAATAAAAAATAAAAGATTACATAGTCTAACAACAAAAATACACCAGCACAGGCAGAAAGACCGAAGCCAAGAATCAAACCAGGGTATTCTTGTTGTGCAGCGACGCTGCTAATCACTGCACCTACATACCGGTCATGACTGAAACAAATAATCTTCTATCATACAGAAAAAAGGATGTGATTAAAGTCAAGTCAATATTTTTTAACTTCACAGTGTAGTTTTGGTTTTTTGTTTCCATTTAATGAGCTTCAATCATACTGGAGCAGTTTAAATGAAGTGAAGCCAGGCCTAGCAGGAGCAAGCGTGAATTTAATTGACATTGTTGGACATTTGAGGGCAGATTTCATTTAAATGAACGTGTCGGCTGGTGAACGTAAGTGAACAGAGGATCAGTGGAAGATAGAGGTAGAAATTTGCTTCAATTATGAGGTATATGAGAGTTCATTGGTCTTCTCATCTGCGGAAAAGCCTATTTGTTGCAGCCAAATGAAAAAAAAAGAAGATCTTTAACTAATGTGATTTGCCTGAAACATGACTGATCAGAGACCCTGACCTCAGTGCTGGAACAGACCACAGGTAAAAACACATTATCATACACTGCAAATTAATCTCACATTAGAGTAATTATTAATCATGTTTCACTCTAAATTATCATTCAAAGCGTTGCATCTATTGACTCGACTCTCAAATCTCCAATTAACTGAATAAATATAGCTATACGTACGTCTAACTAGAATCTAAAAAAAATATTCTCTCTAAGGTCACAAAACAGCACTTGGTTGAGGATTTGTATGAATCATTTATTTCTAGGCAAGAAAAAAAACTAACTACCGCACAAACCCATGTTTATGTTATTAAGGAGGACGACCTGGAGTCAGATCTTTCAGTTTGTTGTTTAAATTTCAGTCAGCCAGAAGCAGTGGGAAAATATTTTCCTTTGCTGAGGGTGCTGAATAATGATTTGATTAAAACACAGGCATCCATACAACACGGCTATATCCACACACACACACACACACACACAACACGGGGGGAAAAAATGCACAAACACTGTGTCCTCAAAACCTGAGAGACATTGCACATGAAAGGTGCTCAACATCAGAGGGAGTCAAATTGGCCTTGGCTGGGTGGATTGGGCCAATCAACCTCCAACCGTATAATTAGTAATTAGATTGGGACTAGAGTCAACTCTGAGTGGTGGAGCGTGGCCAATTCAAATCAGCATATGAAATGTGATTAAATTAATAAGAGAAAAATTGAAATATTAATGTCCTCTTTTTGGGTCTCAGTCTGATTGGTTTGAACTTTGGTTAATTATAGTCTCACAGAGGGAAAAAAGATTTATTGACTGTGTTTTATTAAAGTGAGCTTTATTGTCTGGTGCAGGAGGCCAAGCTCAAATTAACAAACTCCAACAATGAAATATATGAATGAAATAATCATCTTTCATTCTAAATGTGAATATGAGAGGTTTTTTAACTGTGGGCCGACTCCCATGTGAGGAACTACAGCGAGTGGGGATAGAGGAAGTATAGGGACTATGGGGGTGCCTTTTCCTAATATGGTTAGTTATTAGAAAACACTTTTTCTAAACTGAATTTATAATCAAAATGATACAAAGAGGGTTGTTATTTTTTTTGTTTTTTACAAAACTGTGAGTCAAAACAGTTGCAGATAAAGTGGTGTCCATCCTAAAGATTTTGTTTGCAAACAAACATGAATGAGCAATTAAGTGACCGATAAAATTAAAACCTTGAACTGTGGGAGGAATCTTGTTGAAAATCTACACACTCAAGAGAGCCCAATCAACTGGAGATTTTGTGTGTCAGGAGAACCCCTGCATGTGTGCGGACCTGAAGTTAGTTACTCAGTTACTTAGTTAGTTTCATTGTAAAAAAATAAAAATAACAACACAACACAACACAATACAGAACAAGTATTTTCTCTCAATCTCAATTTCAATACCATCGGTATTATTTGAACAATCAGTGTCTTTCCCTCTTATTATATATCCATAAAGTTAGTTTTTCCAAGATTCAGTGACAATTTTTATTTCATATAAAACCATTTTTGGAAATTATTTCAATTTTTTTGACCACATCCGAAACCTGTGTTAAACTTTCCCCAGAATAAAATGAAGTGGTGTCATCTGCAAACAGAATACATTTCAGCAGTTTAGACAGAGAAATAAGGTTATTTATGTATAAAATAAATAGTTTGGGTCCAAGGACTGACCCCTCAGGCACATCACATTTTATATGATGTGAATTGACATATTATAAAGTGAACTACATTACAAAATCTACCATTCAAAGAAAAATGAACCCATTAACTTTTGTGGGACAAAACTGATAAAACCTCTAAACTGTTTTATTCCTCGTGTTGCTTAAAACATTAACTCAACAGTATCTGCACCTGCTTTTTCAAGTAAGCAAAATGTAAATACTCTGATGCCACAAAGGTTGTAAAAATGACATGATTTCACTGCAGTATAACAAAGATAAAAGCACCATACTGCTATTTTATTTTAGAGGGTCTTTTATATTAACGTTGCATTGATCATTTACTCATCATTGTTCCTTTCGCATTATAAAGCATCAACAGATAAATACATTACTGAGCTCCCTTTATCTAGGAAGAAAATATGCCAGACTGACCTGTTCAACAATCCACATCCAGCACAAAATAATCCCTCAGCAGCCGATTGTTTGGAGGAAACAGCAGGGTAACGCCGCTGCTGCTGCTGCCTCCAGCCCCCGAGGGTCTGCCTTTCCTTCACACCGCCTGACTGGCATGTAGCAGAAAAAACTTCTCTCCTCCTTGAGTGCTCACACTTCAGTTTCCTGAAGTTTTTACAGAGCGGAGGAGGTCAGAGCACATTTCTTAGGCTAATGGCCAGGGAACCATGCGGGAGCTGATGCAGACTGCACAAATAGACAAAATGATTGAGTCCCCTTTAATTTACACGACAGTGGCCGCAGATAATTTACAATCAGCTCCTTTTCTGTTCTCCAATAACCATTGTGTCAAGAGAGTGACCATTTGTGTCAAAAGTTTCCTGCATGATTAGTGCTTAGGCATTAAAGGGATTAATTCTTAACAATGAGCCTGTCATTATAATCTTGATTTTTTTTAAAAGATTTAATAGGAGTGGTAATCAAAAGAGTTCTTAGCTGAAGCTGACAACCATTCATTTAGAAAAAGGTAGGTATTTCTCCTCACCTATTAAGACCTAATTTAAGATTTGTCCAAATTCCATTATTTAAACTTACACTGTTCGGTTTAGTCCGGAAAATATAATTCATCCAAGACTGTTTCTGACTTTTTCTATTCTTTACAAATGATGCACCTTCATTTTTCTGGCATTAAGAGTTTTAATGATTCATCACATGACATGCAGCTCAGCTATATTTGGTTGCAAACCTGTGCAAGATGTTGCGGTGTGCGCTTTTCAGCACATACAGTATGAAAGATTTAGCTCCAACAAGCCACGTATGAGGGCAACAAGTTAAATATTGAAGAGATAGTAAAGCTATGTTGGAACATGTGCTGTTGTGTTGCCTTTCAACAAGCGGGAATAGTCCTTTTTATCCAGCAGCCAGGTGTGTTTTACACAACACAACAAACCACGAGTGAGTCTTGTGGTGGTTGAATAGGCAGAGAGGAGCAGAGAGGAGGGAGGGGAGTGGTGGAGGGCAGAGGAAGATGTGGAGATAATTCGGGGACTGTGCAAAAATGCAAACAAGTACAATATCTGTTCTGTGTGGCTCCTCTGGCTACGCCTGGAGCAGCTGTCTCATGCAGACAAAAAGCATGGATGTTGCATCTCTACTGGAATACACACATGGAGTTTTCAGTATATCAAAAGAATTGCAATAAATTGAAAGAAAAAGATCATTTTAATGTTGAAGTAATTCTGTAACATAATTGATGAAATGCTAGTCAGATACAATTAATGATTATTGTGATATAATGAGAATGTGTTGAGTAAAGCTTAAACTATTTTATCAAAACATGCATTATTTTAATGAATGCAACATTCATAATGAAAACATAATCAAGGTAAGGCTTTTATAACTACCTTGTGCATATGCTTACGAGCAAAAATCTTGTAAATAGATTATATAATTCTGATATTACCATACTTAATATTATATGTAACTATTTGTACATATGTTTACAGACGTGGACATATGTTGTTTTTTTTTGGTTCATTTTCTGTTATCTACATATTTGAAATAAATATCAATCACTCAGTCAATCAAACAAACTATTATAAGAATAAACAGTGATGGTGTTTCTGGTATGACAGCTGCTGGTCTATTTAGAAAGATTTACTAACCTAATTCAACTTTTAAAGCTCTGCTCTGACTTTTACTTGCCTTTGGTTTCCAAACAGACACTAACAAAAGCATACTTTAGTATTAAATCAATTCAAAAAGACTCTGTTAAAATAATTGATACACAATTATCTCAGCTCATTATCAGAACCACTAAAAATACAAAAAAGAAGAAACACAACGTATCATTCCTCTTCAATCAATTTGCTCATTTACAATTTGTATTATTTCCATTAAGATTGACTAACTATGCTTAATGTCCTTCTCCCATAGCATTACATCAAGAACTGAACTTTGATAATATACTTTGTGATTTCATAAAACCAACAAAATATTCAATTAAAAAAATTCCAAGAGGTATTTGATTGTGTGAGGACAAAAGACAGAAGATGGATGTCATTATCATTTTAAAAAGATGCGGGCATTTATGTCTGTCTATTGTACAGAATAATCATTGAACGGGAGTGTGTCTTGAGAGTGGCATCTGTTATGTTTTATTAATGAAGGAGCTTGTACTACAGAGGGAGGGGTACAGAAACTCTCACACACCGCTTGTGGGACGCGATCACTCAGTGCATTAAAATGTATGATACAAGGGAGTTAGTGAGACGGTTATCTATGTGGAGAGGAAAAAAAAGATGAATAAATATTGAAACATCTTTATGAAATATTAACGCCAACACAAACAATGAAAGTAACTAAGGGATCTGGGAGTGGTCAAAAAGCCCACAGGGGATAGATTTTGAAATGCAGCAAGCTGTATATAGTCTTTAGATTTTTTTTTTTTCTCACTGACAGGGAATGGAAGCAATTTTCTGAAGCATCTCAGATGAACTGCTTCACAGCACGAGAAAATAAATATTTCTTTGAGATCACAGGTTTTTCCCTCAGAGAATCCTGTGTTTTAATGCATCACAGGGAGATAGAGGGGCGGGAAAAAAACCCGAGCCGTGTATAAAATATGATGACTTCTGAGATGTTTGATTTATGGTGGGTGTAGCTTTTGATGCAATATTTACCTAAAAGAGTGCCTGTGAGATAAGAGGGCTTTTTTTTTCTTTTTTTTTCCTGATGGACAGGTTTGTCATGAATCTCTCCTTATCAATGTATTTATTGTTGCACTGTTAAAGTTTCCATCTGTTTCTTTGATTTGCCTGTCATCCTAGCACTCGCAGCTGATGCCATTATGCAGCGTTTGTCAGAAGAAGGAGTAACTCATCCCTTTATCAACACTCCCTGAAAAAAAAAAGGAAGAAAGAAAAAAAAAGAAAGATTACTTAGATACAACATCTGCCCGGCTTCATATTCTACAAGTTCAAGCTGTTTGTGGGTTGACTGTGAGCAAATAACACAAGTTTTGTTTGTTGGGAATTGATTGGTTGCGTTAATGTTTCCATTTGTCTCACAAAGCTTTGCATTTCTTAAAATATACGAGTAAGAACTCCAAGAGTGTTTGATGCTAAACACTTGAGGCTTGTTCTGTTCTGTATTCATCTATTGTCTATGCAGCTACAGACGGAGCAGTTCCCGGCTGACTGAGGGCGACGGCAGGACACACAGGTCAGAGTCAGACAGTCCCACACACTCACATTCATAATAACAGCCAATTTATCATAGTTAATCTGTAATGCATGTTTTTGGACTGATTGAAGGCAACACAGAGGGACAGAGAGAACACAATTTAAAACTGTCATTCATTGTATTTTTGTCTTTAAATTTTACATTAATCCAATTATGCAGATGTGATGTAATCGAAAGGTCTTTCAGGATATACTGCAATAGAATTCAATTCACACATATCGAACGCTAAGTTTTATAAAAGATGCCTCAAGTAAGGGAAGATACATGTTTTTTTTTTTTCCATCGTACATCATGACAGCAGACAAACATTTGAAATTAAACAAGAAAAATAATTCCATTTAGCATTTGCTCCAGACCATTTGCATCCAGAAAGTTGTAACACAATGTGCTGCTTAAATGTTCAGCTCCACCTACAGCCACTAAACACTGCAGTGTTGAAGCAAAGAAAGAAAGACTGATAGAACGTTTGAATGAACAAGAGGTAAAAACTGGAAGTTTGTTGATTACTATATCGACCGCTGAGGGATCTCCAGTGAACAAACTGTCACTGTGGACCCTGAATATATGTTATTATTGTATCTGTTCTTTCTGATATGTTCAGTGTTACTCTGATTAAATTTACTTCTGATGGCTCTCCAATGTGGATGATTAAAATCATATTTTTGGTTTAATATTTTCCTTCTACTGAAGCACTGTAGCATTTTTAATTCCAGTTTGGTGTCATTTGAAGCAGTTTGGGCCACAAAACAAGTTATCAACATGCAAAAAGAAAACTGAACAAGCACAGCACCATGGGCATGGTTGTTTGGTTTCAGGAATGCATGCAGCAGCAGACTGGAAAAAATATGAAATGTCTTCTGAAGCCATTGCTGAGCCATGAGCTGGAATTCTTAATAATAACTTGGAATTTTTGTCTCTTTCTGTGATATCTTCCACTTTTTTCGTGTTTTTCTACTGGCTCTTCATAAGTCCTCTTCTTTCTTTCAACAATTACAGGTGGAAAGTGACAGGATGCAACCTGTGCAAACACAGCTACTGTCTCCACGTGTCGCCACGTTTTATTCTGTATGTTATGTGCTGCAAGATTTGTGCAAACATACAAAAATAGATTCTTAATATGGGTAGGGGCAATAGATTCTTCTGAGGGAGCGATGAAAGTCTGGGACTACAAAGGGAGAACGCACTATAGCTTTTACCTCATTTTTTGTTCAATATGAACAAGTTGTTGATTCCAGAACAATGTAACAGTGATGAACTACTGTGTGTACACTCAAAAGTGAAAACTTCAATGTTGCCACTTGCAGAATAAAAACAAAACAGTTGAAATGAATGCCAGTGTAGAGCAATTTTTACTAGATTCCTAATTTCTCACTCAAGATTTCCAGCCAGTCGAAGGCATGTTGTCCTCGGGTGAGAAAACAAAGTAGAATTTAATGACAATCCTCACAGAAAACCAGCTGAACACAATTGCTATAGGAAACCCTGAAGTGACAGAAAAGATAAATTCCCTCTACTAAGTGCTGGACTTTCTGACAACATTCATCGTTTTAATTGTATCAAGCATGAGGGAAATAAAATCACAGCGTTATCAGGGCTCAAATGCTGCTTTAGTGCGTCTGCCTTTGCAATCTATCATACACACGTGCACACACGTTAGGAATGATTACGGAGTTCAGCATTATGGAAACACGCAAGGTGAAGTATGGTAATAACACAATCGCACCTCGTCCTCCTCTTCCTCCTCGCCTCTTCCTCCCCGCTGTAAGGAAATCAGCATCTCTACCTATCCGGTCTACCTACTTCCACCCCTCTGCCATTTAAGTACCAGGCCCTCAGGTGGGAGCCCGAGGGATGGAAAGAAATGTGTGTGCATGTCTCAGGCGTAGGAGTCCACAGCTGCATACCGCATCTGCTTCCCCTGCCTGTAGACATGCTGCCATTCATCGCCTCATTACCATGGAGGAGAGGAGCCGGGTTTGGGTGAAGGTAGTCTGCACAGACTGCAATCAGCTCCCTGTTGCTGTTTTTCACGCACCACATATCACATTTTAGTTTTTTTTTTATTTTTTTTTATGCATGCTCCACAGCCTCCGGTAATAAAAGTTGCCATAAGCCGATGTGTAAAATACAAAAACACTTATTTTGATGATGGCGGTCTAGAATCGTAACCTTGAATTGACAGGTGGGGGAGTTAGTATCAATTTGACATGGATGTTGTGTGTTGGTATGCTCACTAGATCTTTGTCACTGCAGCCGGCAGTCTATTGGTCGTTTCAGTGTTTTGACTCGCCATATAAACTTAAAGTTATGTATAGAATATCTGAATATCTTGTCACGACAAGACACACAGTGCATACAAAGTCATCTTGTTTATGAATGGCTGGGTATCCTTTAATTACAGCCTCTTAGATGAGTTTTCAAAGCGTACAAGCTAAGCAAATAACGTAGCAAGATGGATTTTCATATTGTGGCACCTCCTGTGTTTTAGCGCTATTTAAAGTTTGGTCATAAATTAAGCAGTGATGCATTATTCATGACACCACTCCTGCTCTCCTGAGGGGGGGGGG
>OMNM01055172.1:0-12495 GCA_900302745.1 Parablennius parvicornis | reverse complement strand
AGAGCAGGAGTAGTGGAGCAGGAGTAGTGGAGCAGGAGTAAAGGAGCAGGAGGAGCAGAGCAGGAGTAGTGGAGCAGGAGTAGAGGAGCAGGAGGAGAGAGCAGGAGCAGAGGAGCAGGAGTAGAAGAGCAGGAGTAGAGAGGTACGAGGAGCAGAGGAGAAGCAGGAGGAGTGGAGCAGGAGGAGAGGAGCAGGAGGAGAGGAGCAGGAGCAGAGGAGCAGGAGTAGAAGAGCAGGAGTAGAGAAGCAGGAGGAGAGGAGCAGGAGTGGAGCAGGAGCGGATCAGGAGGAGAGGAGTAGGAGTAGAGGAGCAGGAGGAGCGGAACAGGAGCAGGAGGAGCAGAGCAGAGATGCAGGAGGAGAGGAGCAATAGAAAAGGAGCAGGGGAAGAGGTGCAGGAGGGAGAGGACATTGGGGAGGAGGAGGAAGAGGAGGATCTGAAGGGAGAGGAGGAGGAGCAGAGGAGAGGACTGAATGCAATCATGTAATCATCAGAAATACACAGTATAATTAGATGTTGGGCTGGCCACCACAAAGGTTGTGGCTAATGCCACACAGGAAATTAGCATTGGTAGTTAGTATCGTTAGGTAAACATACTTTTTAATGTGTGTGAGATAAGACCAGAGTCCAGTTCAGGGACACCTGGGGAGTAACCGCTGTGATTTTCAGGTAGATAACAGGTACTAGCTTAGCATGCTAGTTAGCACACTAACAAAGTTTGTTCCATTGAGCTGATATTTGGGGGGTGGCATAAAAGGGGGGCAAGGATTACGGATTATTAGCTAAGTAGCCGGGTCCCGCCCATTTATGACCCCACCCTAGGGTTAGGGTTACGTTATGTTACGTTAGTGCGTTATGTTAGCAAGATCAAATGCTAACTCGTGCTACATTAACATGCTAACGTGTGCTGTGACATATACTACATATAGTAGTGACAGTATTTAGCTGGTATCGGTCGGCAGCAGTAGGCAGGCACAAAAAAATATACTCTAGAATTTTCAAGGCCGGAAGGTAAGCCCTCCGCAGGGGGCCAAACCTGGAGGGCCAGGACCCTATTGTAATTGTAAGGTTTATTATTAGGGACCGAGACCAGATGGAGCAAAATCGGGCATCTGCATCAAACTGAGCCTCCTGGTGTCTGAGGTTTACGTCTGACTGCTTCAAAACCCACATAGACTGAAATACAACAGATTTTCCTCTCAAAATATGATAATTTTATGAAAAACTTTGGCCGAAAACTGTGGATTCTGCAGAGTTTTTTCTAAGATATGTCAGTAATATCGATCCTCTCCCACACTGTGACACAGGTGCAGTGTATCTGTGACGTGCTCCGTCTCCGTAGAAACAGACCCAGATGCTGCTGCACTTAATCTGCCTAGCAACACATACTGATCCTTTAATAATTCTAAGTATTTGTTTATGAAAAATTACAATGTTGACTTCAAAATGGATATTAAGTGTTTAGCAACACTAGGCATGTCCTGACTTTCCAAATAAAAGTGCCAAACTCATTCAAATTCTGTAGCCAGTTCTTCTCATGGTTCATGGTTATGTTACCAAAACCCCTGCTAATTCAAACAATGTATTCTGAGGGCTACAGCTCCTACTGTTCTGTTTATGTGTGTCCCTAAATAGTGACTCAAAATAAAAGACTACACGGAAAGATTTAACTTAAAATTATTCAACAATCCCCCTTTTGACACATGCCAGTTGTTTGACACAAACAACTGAAAAGCTAACACAGCAAATATCAAACAAAAAGTACAACGTTACCACCCCCTTTTGCATCATCATCATATTCGTTATAATTTTAATCAGGTGCATCATAGTTTTTATTGTCAAGTTCATCCTGGAATTCCTTAAGGGGCTGGTCAGAAGAGGCTTGAGGATGTCACTTTCATTGCCCATGTCCATACACTTTCCAAGAGGTATTCTTCCAGAGCTTCACAAAGATCTTGCTGAGAGTCATTGTTCTTTCACTTCAGGGCTCCATGGCCAAGTCCTAAACTTATATAAAAATCAATAAAACTGCCTCTTCCTGCCTGTCAGTGGTGAAAAATAAACAAAACCTAAACTCTTTCTTCACGAGCCGCTGCAGCTTCAGTTGATGGAGGTGGTGTCATCAACTTCAGTCTCTCCTTCTGGTCCATCTCGAACATCTCACATCAGATCTTTAGACAGTCCAACACATCTTTTATTTTTCGACCAATTACTCAATCCCTAATGTATCCTATTTTTAAAATTGTTAGCCTTATTATTATCAAAATATTTCCTGAGATTACCAAATTTTATTTATATACCCTCATTATTAAATGTCCCATTATCTAATGTGTTGTGCTGATTATCTTTTAACTCTAATCATGTCACTAATTGTTATTTCATCTATTTAACTATCACCATTCCCCTCTTATTCAAAAGCTTAATAATTTTCTTGTTAATTTTAATACAGCATTTTTCTGTTTATCTTTTACTCTACTGTCAGATGAAAACATCACAGGTTGAACATTGTGCACCTCGTTTCTCATTTCCTGCATCCACGAGTCTCACATCAGACTTTTCCTCCACAACCAAACATCTCATGAGGTTCTCTCTTCCTCTTACTCCTCATCTGTGCTGCTTCTGGTGATACTTCTCTTTAACCTGTACAGAGAACCCACATTCTGTCCGGAGACTCCTTCTCAAGCTGGTGTGATTCTCTTTAATGCCACAAAGCACAATGGAGTCTGTTGAGGGTGTGTGAGGATTCCAACCAGCAGGAGAGGAGTGGCCAACTCTTTCAGGATGCATCTTTATTCTAATTATCATTATTTAAATTAAAATGGAATGGCTCTATCCCTAACATTAATTTTACACTTAAAAGACAGTCAAACTGACTATCCACTTATCTTCATTTAACATTATTCACACATATATCTTTTCCTATAAAATACAAACTTGATCAATAAATTTTAGAATTTTCAAACATTTTCCTAATAATGCGACTAGTTTTCAATCCTCTTTTTCCCAACATTTCTAGTTCTGGTATTATTTCATTATTTTCCAAACTTTTCCAAAGTTTTATTTGAAATGTCATATTTGTTGTTTTTACTAAACCTTACTGATTGAGATTTACCACTGTAACAGAATTTTATTAACTAATGTGTCACTGCATCAGCTTAATTCAATCAAATCTACACCGGTGTATTAAAATCAGTTCTCTAATTAAAATGATCCATTATCTGATCATTAATTTGAAAGTTCCTTCTAAAAGTTTGAATTTAATTTAAAATTGAAATGTGTCAAATACTTTATTTATGATATGAACCTTCCTTCTTGTTGAAACATGAGGATCTCTATTACTCAATATAACTACACATCAAAATGTTACCTCTATAGTAGAGTCTTAGTTGTTGTAACTGTGATTAAATCATCCAGTTAATAGTTCAATTATATATAATGAAATCTAATTTGATCCTTAAAAAAATGTATCTAATCTTAAGTTATATGTCAAAACAATCTGAATGTTTATTTTCTCTCTTGGTCATCACCACTTAATTTATGTGTGTCTGTGAGTTCTGTGAGTGTTCCTAATACAAAATTCATTCTCTGTCCAGTTCACCTCACAGCAAGTCGTCATCTCATCCGAAGTGTCCTCGTCCACATGCCAATCACCACCTCCACAGTCTCGTCACTCTGCTCCACAACCACAGTTACTCCTCCTTGATATCAGCTCTCTCTCTGTTCCATTATGTGTTATCTGCTCTCAAAGTCGCATCTCCTGTTCTGCATATATTCTCAATAAAGGCAGAAAAAACTACACAGTAATCACCAAGCATCCCAAAATCTTCAGTACACTCTCCCTTACTTTACATAGATGGCTCTGTACTTAACGTTCCAGTAAAATCCACATCTGGAGTCTGTGTCGCAGGAGCAGAGTGAGGATCGGGACTGTGGATCGAAGTTGCCATTGTTTGTTCACAATATTAAAACAAAACTCAAAGAAAAGACAAACGTTAGTTGTATAATATTACAACTCACATTCTCTCCTTAGTTTGCATACCAGTACAGTTGTTATCACCTCAGCAGCTTGACATGAAGCTGCAAAGTCTCACACACAGTCATTCAAATCCACAAACAAAACTTTTTTTTTGTATTAATTTCTTATTTTAACCAATTGTTAGCTCAGTTTAAATACCCAATACTGAGTTTACCATTACTTTGATAGTTTCAATCCCATTTTACCGCTCAGTTTCTAAAATTTTAACCATGAGTTCACATTCTACCCAATTTCTTTTAAAACAGGCCTTTGTAAGCTGTATTTCATAATGTAATTACAATTGTATGTAGTATTGAACTCCCAATGATCATTGGAAAATGGCAATCTTTTATAATTTACACAATTTTTTCAAACTCAGCATATTGAGGCGTCCCTCTTCACAGAGGGCGGCAGAGCGAAGGACCATGGGAAGTGCTCCTCGTAACTTTGTTTATGTGTTATCTTAGTTACATGTTATAGTTCTGTGTTTTAGTGGTACTGTCATAGTCAGTTATAGTTTGTGTATTTGTGTGTCTGTTCTTACGTTGTAATTACATGCATTGTGTGTGACGCCATGAATCGAGGTGAGCGCTCACCTGGATTCATGGTGTCACACACAAGGAGCACTTACGAGGAGCACTTCCCATGGTCCCCTCGGAGTGACGCATGAAGTTGTGATTCCAAATAAAGACACCCTGAGCAGTCCAGTCCGTCTCCTCGTCCTGTATGCACACTGCTGGTGCTACAATATCTTTCTTTCCAGGACAATACAAATAAAATGATGTTTGAAATAGTTGCCCAGCAACTTATCTAGCTAATTAGTGTGTGATTATCAATGCCACAATGACAAGCAATTTTTTAATTGGTTAATTATTTCATTTTTTTTTTTACTTTTTAAAAATTATTTCTTATGGTTAATTTAACATACTGTTCTCCCTTTGAAGGAGTGAGTCACTTAACTTGTCACATTATCACAACCAGACCAGGCAGCCAAGCAGAGGAGCTTCAGAACCTGAGTTAGCAAGAGTGATTTAAGGGATTATTACAAGCACACTACAGTTGGTGGATAACCAGAGAAATGACTAACAGAAAGGGCTGTGGTGATTTTTTAAAAAAAACTTTCTGTGGAGTTTGAATTAAATTTGCTAAATGTTGTGTTAAGTTCAGTAAAAAAAAAAAAAAAAAAAAAATTCTATATTAAGTGTCATGATTTTTGTAATGATAAGACTGCAACAAATAGGTTTCCATTTCTGAATGTATTTAATTTAGCTGTTGCTCTCTTGACCTGCACACAGACACAATCACACACAGAGAGGAATCAATTCGCAAAGTACGTTTTTGGACGAATAAATAAATGTTGTGCTGGAAAAAAGTGTTTTTTTAAATGACTATTCTGATTTCAGGCACTTCATTGGGATCAATCCAGAGAGAGATCAAAGGTCATCCAAGGAAAGGTTGTCTCCAAGCAGAGCGGCATGATGGTCCCGAAGACGCCTGCAACAGTGAATACTTGTGTCTTCAAACTCCTGAAGAACCTCATGGACTCTGAATGGGACTTCCAATAGATCAGTGAACTCTCTCTTATCTCTTGCTCCTAACGCACACTAAGCCAAAAAATACTTTGATAGTATCAGTTTTACAAGTATGTAATCCAACTGAAGGTTTTTTTTAGTATTCTGTTTGTTGTGTTTTAGAGAGACAACACTGGAACAATGACCCCATGGTGACAATCTCTTCCTGACTGAGAAGATTCCTCTTTCAATCAGGACGGTCCACACCTCAGGTCTCATAGACTCTTGTGTGGTAAAGCACAAGCCGACTTCACAGAACATGTACAAGGGCTGCACGCAGGCTTCACCATACTATTTTAAGAATTAGAATAAAAGGTAAAGCAAGAACACCACAGGGCCATTTTATGAGCTAAAACTATCTCAATAAGAGGGTTTTTCACCCAAATGTGGCCATTGATTGGCGTTCTTACTGGAGTATAGTTCCAGAGCCAACAGACATAATATTGCGGTAAATCTATATTCTGTTGGTATTGATGTTTTTCATTACAATATGTACTTTTACTTTTTCTTGAGTACATTTTTAGACGGGTACAATCACTTGTACTTGAGTAAAATTTTATAAAAGTAATTGTACTTTTACTTGAGTAGAATATTTTAGTGCTCTTTTTACCTCTGACTTCACACTATGGGAAGTCTTAATGTTCTTTACTTTTAATTTATATTATTATTTAATGTAAGTCCGACCTGGTTCTTAACTATTTATTGTTCCTTTTTTTAATCAGGCTTTTAACAGGTTTTTACATTGGCATTAATTAATTAATTCCATTCTAATCCTGCCAGTGAGTCTCTGAGTACCTGTCCATATCTGTGCTGTCCTGTGTTTTGTGCTGTCAATGTGAATTGTTGGATGCCTTCTCCAGCTACTGCAGAAAGAATCTATCTATGGGTAGAAATAAAGTCATCTTGACCTTGACCTTTATATTTTTGACTCTATTCTAATGGGAAATCCCCATCTGTGTCTCCAAAATAACTAGAAACGTACTCAGAGAGTGCAGACCTTCACCAAATGGTGTTTTCAATGTTAAAATTTCCCAAATTCAAAATGCTGCCATATCATTAATCTGGATCGGATCCAGATAAAATATGGCACAATTTAGGGCAATGACCCTCCAAATATAAATATCAAATTTCAAAATAATCGAAACAAAATTCTGTGAGTTACGATCTTTGAAACTCGTAAATGGGGTTTTCAATGTTAACTTCCAGAAGTTTTCCTGAGGAAAAGGGGGAAAACAGGATCTAAGTTTTTTTTTTTTAATCCAGATGGTTAATCGGATCACTCTCAAAATATAATGGAATCAATCTAAGTTGGGATAAGACACATCTTCTGAATTGTTTAGGAAGATCCCGTCAGGAGTTTTCGCGTAATCCTGCTAACAAACAGACAGACAAACAAACAGACAAACCCTGGCAAAAACACAACCTCCTTAGCGGAGTGGAGCTCACAAGGAAAAGAAAAATACCAGCATGTGTGTGAAACACTGACACATGTTGGCTATCGGCAACTGTGTGCCTGCGGCATGGATTTCCATACAAATAACTTGATGTTTCAGATTAAACTCTGCGTGTGTGTACTGTGGCGTGTATGTGCACGCCATCACACCATTGAGAGTGTTTATTGTCCTCTGGGAATATTTATTCTCACTGTCGCTTCTCGTTGTCAATGAAAGCAGAAGAGAGCCCAGATTTGTAACAAAAATCCACTGAATGGCAGCACTCGTGCAAAAGGGAGGAAAATGTTCTCAGGGAGTTTTTCGCCCATCTCATGCTACCATGCTGAGAGCGATCCCATAAACCATATTTCACTAATGGCCTCCTTAAGGGCTTCCTGGTCTTCATCCAATAATAACGCTCCAGATACAGTGACAGCCAGTCATGTAGTCATGTCTAATGAGTCTGTAATGTGCCACACATGCACTGAAAAAGACTGACAAACAGACATAAACACAGCCATTGATAATGTCTCTGCGGCAGGTAAATTAGTCTTTAACTCCTCAATATCAACTCTCAAGTCTTGATGTCTTTTTTCACAACATCTGGGCCTGCTGGTTGAAGTAAAGCCAGTGTCGGGGTTTCCCTTATGGGTTACATTTCATGCTTTGGGATCGTCACACGTGGACACAGTCTTTCTTGATATTCATCCTGTTATCACTTGTTTTAGTGTTTTTATCTAATCTTATTCATCACTTCCTCTGTCTTTACAGTTGTTTGTTTACTTAGTACTTGGACATCAGAGCATCTTCCTACTTTTCAAGTCAATCTATGATCTACAGATTTACTGGAAGTCTTCACCTTGATGCTGATGGGGTTCAAGGGTCACGCTCGGGGACCTAACCTCCAGGCCAACACCGCCAAAGGTGGCGGCTGCCATGCTTGATGCTCAAACCAGCGATTGGGAGCAAATCAGGGCTCAGTGTGTTGCTCAAGGACATTTCCTCAAGTGGACAGAGGTCGAGGTGGAATCAAATCCGCAACCTTGCGATTGAGAGTCTCGCAATTTAGCAACTGAACAGGAGCCGTCCCAATTGTATTTGGGAAAGCTAAACAGTGGGGTCCCATTAACATTATGAAGTCCACGGAGGCTCCAATCAAGAGTCATTGGTTGACTTCTTTGCATCGAAGCCGCATCATGTAATAACATGTAATGTAATAACAGTGCAATATGTAGTAATGTAATACAATTTCAAATCATTATATAATAACACCATATTTTGTAATAACTTGTTATATATTGCAACAGTTAATACAAAATGTGGGTGTTCCATTCTTTTTTTTTTTCTTTTTTAAGAAAAGGTAATAATTTGGAGCATTATGTAGTAAATTTAGCCTTTTATCTGTAGACATGGTTCTATGTTTAATAATGAAAAAAATTAAGATTCATTTGGACTAGGATTATATGTCACTCTTTGCGTTTGCTCATGTGCTGCTACCATAGCAACGGTAGAATACAGCTCTAAATCAGGTTCAACTTTTTAGATCACCTGCCATTGTGGCTATTAGATTTATAGTTATAAGACAATCAGTGTTTCCTCTGGACATTTGTGTTTTCTTGAAGAAATGAAACTAAATGGTAGTGAGTGCATTTAATCATTTAACCCTCATTTTGTTATAACTGTTGCAATATTTAACAAGTCATTACAAAATGTGATGTTATTACATAATGAGTAGAAAATGTATTACTTTACGACATATTGCACCATTATCACATAGAGCAGCGATACAACCCTGTCTTGAAAAGTCCTCAGATTAGTTTATATCAGTGGCTCCTAACTTGAGGTCCAACATGGGAGAATAAAGAGATAATCGGTTGGGACTGAAGTTGTCGAATTAGATTAATAGCCTACATGTCTTAGAAAACCATAAACTGTCTATTGCTCGTTTATATGTTCATCAGATCGGGTGTGCCTGCCATGATTTGGCTTCACTGTGATATTTTGGCAAATCTTAAAGGGGTTCAAGGGAAATGAGTTTGACAAACTCTGCCTTTTATTACTTTGTTATTACCTGGCACAGTACTTGAGGTTTTGTAATATCACGTCACTCCCAGCACAGCAATGCTTTCAAGATTTCTTTGTATATTACTTTTTTCCTCTATTGGTAGAATTTTAAGAAGAAAAAAAAAGCCCACTACACCTTGCACTCAGTACAGTGCAAGGTGAATTTCATCAATTTGTTATAACCAAAAAGATACGGGAATCTATGTTGTTTGTGTTAGTCTACAAGCTTCAAGGTGAACTGTCTGAAATATTACCAAGGTGGTTTGTAGAAAAACTGTTATGTCTGTATGCAAGATTTGTTTTTATGAAGCATCTTCCATTTCTTTCCTAAAACCTTAAACTCAACATTAAAAACATTATTATAATTGCTAACTTCAATCACCTTTATTAGCACACCAACTCTAAACTCATTTTACCCCTTGTCTTCTTACTCCCCTCCTGGAGCTCCTTATCTGTTTAACATGAGGCTAATAAAACTGTGTGTGTGTATGTGTGTGTGTGTATGTATGCGTGCGTGTGTGCGTGGGTGTGTGTGTGTGTGTGGCATGGTGCCTATTGCCTCTTTAGGGAAGAATATTGGAGAGTTCTGGAGGAGAGGAGCAGCAGTGATGGTGGTTTACGGTGGCTGAGGCATTAATGAGGCCTTTTTTGTACTTTTCACCAACCTCTTCTATTCTTTGAATTTGCTTTGTCCCGTTCTAGTGTTTTTATTTTCATTTATTATCCACATATCATCCTCATCCATCTGCTCATTTCATTTACTCTCTTCTTGGTAGTGGTTGGCCGAGAGCAGTGGTGTCCAGCATCAGGCCTATGGGCCAAAACACAAGAGGTTCCAATCTGGCCTGTAAAGCGTTCAAAGAAAACATTGATTTCTGAACAAATTTCTTAAGAGTAGCAGACACAACACAACACTGAGACCCAAGCTGAGATCTCAGTGATGATGTCATGAAGGCTAGCTCACTAGCATTTGCCTCAGTGCCACTGAGCCAGGGTGAGTTTGTAGAAACATGCACTACAAAAGCACTCAGAGAGCACAGATCTCCGCTAAATGGCTTCTTTTAATGTTAAAATTTCCCAAATTGTCACCATATCGTTAATCTGGATCGGATCCAGACAAAATTTGGCACAATTCAGGGCAATGATCCTCCAAATATACGGGTCCAATTTCTATCAAAAATCTAATCAAAATTCAATGAGTTATGATTATTTGAACCTCTTAAATGGAGTTTCCAATGTTAACTTCAGAAATTTTTCCTGACCTTATTCTGGATCTGATCCGGATGAAATGTTGTACCCTACTAGATATGACCATCCTACAGATCCCTGAATGTTTACAATTAATCAGATATGATCTCCAAGAGATAGGATTTTTTGAAAACGGCTTCATGATAAGTAAAGGGGAAAAACAGAATCCTTGATATTTAAATTTTGTATCCAGATGGTTATCTGGATCACTCTCAAAATTTAATGGAATTTAAGTTGGGTCAAGACACATCTTCTGAATTTTTTCAGGAAGATCCTGTCAGGGGTTTTTGCATAATCCTGCTAACAAACAGACGGACAGACAAACCCTGGCAAAAACATAACCTCCTTGGCGGAGGTAACAACAGCTATAAATTTCTGGACATTTCACTGTATGCAGCATAATAAAAATTGGCTTTATATTGAGATTGTAGTCATATTTAGAAGTGACTGATTAGTTTTTGTAAAAACAGGGACAGTTTCATCGCGTAAAAGAAAGAAAAATTCAAATTAAATGTTGTATGGTGTTATTTTACCGGTCCGTCCCACTTAAGATATAATCGGGCTGTTTGTGGCCCCTGAAAAGATTTGTGTTCTGCACACCTGAGGTTAGGGAAGTGGGCTTAGTATCAAAAGTTCATCAGTTTGAATCCTACAGTTTACAAATCACCACTGTCAGTCGCTGAGCAAGACCCTTGACCCCCATCAACTACTGGGGCACTGTGCTGTGGCAGCCCACCCCTGCTAGTATTTACAGTTATGAATTGGATACGCTAAATTCAGAGATATAATTTCCCCAGTGCGATCAATTAACGAGGCTTTCTTTCGTGTTTTTCATTTCCTTGCTACTTATTTCCATCCCCATCTTTCTGTTTTTGATCCAGTTCCTGTCTTCTTTCCTGCACTATTATAATCTGTAACTTCTTTTTTAATCTGTAACTTGTTCTTGTGTTTTCTTCATGCTTTCTGTCTGTTTTCTTAACCTTCTCTTGTTTTTTATAGTCCTTTCTCCTCCTCATTCATCTCCCTGCTCTTGGTCTGTTTATTCATTTCTTGTTCCATTCTCCATCTTCCCCCTTTGATGCCTCTTTTCATCTTATTGTCATCTGAGTGACTTTTCTTCTCCACATATTCCTCACAGCTGTTTTAGCCTTGTTTCTTTCCTTTTTTTATCCACCTTTCCACTTTCTCCTTTCCAATTTAGATTTTTTTAACACCTTCTCTTTGTTTCTATGTCTTAAGTCCTCTGATGTCCTATCTTCTCACGAGTCCTCTCATCTTTTATCTCCTTTCCTCTCGTATCCTACCCTGTTCTTATAACTTGCTTGTATTATTCTCGGGTTTACCTCATTTCCTTTTCTCCCCACATCTAATGCTCTTCGTCCTTCACCCTCTTGTCCTGTTGCCTCCTTCCTTTCCACTCCCCTCCTCCGTCTACCACCCTTTCTTCTGGAATGCTGTGTTGTTTTGTTCCAACTTGTTGGCCGGTGTGATGGATGGATGGAATCACATTCCCTAGTCATGGACCAACTTGTGCAGTCGCTCCTCTTCTCCTGTAGCTTCACTGTGGCTAGCAGTTGCCAGCGAGGTGGTCATGCTGAGTGCACACAGGGGAAAAAGCATTGCTTTTGAGTTTTCATTTCTGAAAAGTTTGCAAAGATTTAAAAATTTTTTCCATTCATACAGAAATGCCTGAAATGCTGAAAAATATGTAGTTAACGTGCCATGCCACTAGTAGGTGCTGTTGTTGTAGCAGTGTTTCTGCTGCCTCAGAAAGTTGTGTTTTGCGACATTTCCATGGAGTCGGAGCTTAAAAAAAAAAAAAAAAAAAGACGTCGGGTAAATGGACACACAAAACACTTTGAAAGTTTTCTATTCTCACTTTAAAATGTCGTCATGTAAGCGGGACTTAGAATACCGATGCATCAATGTGTCCTGTGCTGTCTTTTTCTTTGTTTCCTCCCATATTTTGCAAACCCTTGACATAGAACTTTACTTCATCCTTACAATCTATCATTTTCAAGTTTCGATCTGTAACTTTAGCCCTGAAAAGTCAAAGTACAATATGTGCTCTGAGTACTTTGTGACATTGACAGAAAAATTTCAGCATTCTTACTCAAGAAATGTATCCGTAACTGTAACCAAATTGACCCATCCATCCATGGG
>OMNM01055169.1:0-26709 GCA_900302745.1 Parablennius parvicornis | reverse complement strand
TA
Source organism: Parablennius parvicornis (assembly GCA_900302745.1). Classification (NCBI taxonomy): domain Eukaryota; kingdom Metazoa; phylum Chordata; class Actinopteri; order Blenniiformes; family Blenniidae; genus Parablennius; species Parablennius parvicornis. The sequence continues at coordinate 26,707 of OMNM01055169.1, read as the reverse complement.
TTTTTAGTCAGGCATCATTTTGGACAGCCCAGTCAGGCTACTGGGTCCTGATGTCACGTCTCAGTGAACGGAGTTGTTTTCGTGCTTAACACAAGGTAGTGGACCCCTTTTTACATACAGAATGCGTTCTTGAACAAGTGAGTACCTAATAGTCACTAAGCATGTCTCTTAGTGTTTTATGGGGAATATCTGTTGTGTATGTTCAGTTCATCTGATAGGGGATGTGTGTATATATGAGCAGGTCTGTTAATTAGCTCAGCTGTGTATGAAGCTAATAATAATTGGCTGGCTTTGTTTGAGTAATGTTAGAAGATTTAATCCAATCTTCTGAGCATTATTATTATTATTCATCGCTTATTCACACATTGTTTATTTGTTACAGACAACTATTCATCATTCAATCGACATTCATTCTGCCATCCATTCTGTCTTTTATCATTCATTCGGCCATCTATATTCATCTACAATCTAAAGTCATTCATCATCATTCATCTACTGGACATTCATCTGTTCATTCTATCTGTGGATGAGACATTTATCTCTGGACTCTATTAAGGACAATAAAGCTGTTTCTGGTATCCGCCTCTCTGACCGGAGTTGCCATTGTGGATAAAATGGTCCCAGCATCACCTGCTACACCCACATATTTCCTCAATATTGGTACTTCGAGCCGGATTACTTCACCCACGATGGCGCCATGGACACACCAAGACTAGCAACATCTGAGAGCGGAGCTCCAGAGAGAGGAAGGCCACGACAGCTTCCAGCCCACCTGCTAGGCTATGATGTCAACCGACTACAGTCTCTCATGCCTTATACCGCCCCCCTTCAAGATGACAGTAGGAATGTCAGCGCACAACAGCTGCAGTCACTGCGTGCAGACTGAATTTGTTGCTACAGATGACCGGCTACGCCCTGTGCATGGACCCCCTCCCCGTCTCTTGCCACAGGAAGCAGTCGATAAGGTAAACCCACAGGACACAGTGCGGCACCCTAGCAACCTGCAGGTTCAGTGGGACTAGCGTGTCAAGCCTCCCTCACCAACCTTCTCAGAGCAGAGCAACGATAGTCGGCACCTAACAGAGGAGCTTTGGCACAAGCCAAGATGGCCTTTCTTCACCACAAAGATCACCTCACGTCAACTGGGCCGTCCTGACAAACTCCCAGACGGACATCAATGCCCATCTGCAGCCACCATTATCACTCCAGCCGGGACCGCCTACCCAGGTACAAGGTGAGCTGCCATCAGCTACACTGCTTCTAACAACAATGGCAACAATGCACTCTCATCCTGTGGGAGGGAGGCAGGACATCTACACGCTAACTCAGTCCATACCACCAACAGTAAACTCCACACCATCATTCGGAGCAGTTGTGAGGCCACCAGCCTCTAATAAAGTGAGTGCAGTTACTAAACGACGCCAGGAGTGGAGTCCCTTGGTCAACAAAATCCAACATGGTACCAACCTGTCTACCAGTCAATACAGCCTATGCCCACGCATATGCAGATTACATATGATGGAACACCGGTGGCTGTACAGCCTCAATATCAGGCAGTAAACACTACATATCCATCATACCAAAATACCTATTCCCAAGCGCAGCCTACATATGAATCTCAGACTGCAAAAATGACTCATCCTGCACATCAGTCACCTGCTGCAGTGGCGACACCCCAGCCGGTAGGCCACCAACCGACAGTCAGGCGTCCGCAGTTCACCTACCAATCACCGTACACTCCAGTTGTCCCCCTGCAGGCGGCGTATCAGCCTCCACCAGTCATCTCTGCACAGCCTGTGTATCAGCAGCCTCCTTACCAGCTGAGCCATCACCCACAACCACCTGTGTACCAGCCCCAGCCTGCAGTGTCGATTCAGCCGGCCTATCAACTGGTGCCTTCTACATCTGGTCCAGCACCACATCAGTTTGCTCCAACACCAAATGTTCAGTATGGCCTTCAGCCCCCATACGCATCACTGCAAACACTGTACACTCTCCCAGCCCCCAGGCAGCCAGTTCCAACGCCGGAGCTGCCCAAGTTGGTTCATGACAGTGAGAGAGAGTTTGCTGACCTGAAGATGGCGCTGGATCACCTGCTCAATCCACAGTTGGATCACTGTTATTCCTTATCAGCCGAACACGGTTTGCAACAAATATGTGGAACCTACGGGCATCGTTATTAATGTAACCCAGTACAACTTGTGAATCTGTCCAAAAGACTTCATCAATCTTCATGTCAAGTTCAGCCTTTAACATGATGCTGACTTTTGTAGAAACTGCTGCAGCTGCTAATTCTAGCCTTGGAATACTTGTAACCTTTGATGGTGCAACCCGTGCTTTTGCCATTACAAGACTGCAATGGACTTCACCCTTGTCATTTTTGTACCTGAGGTAAGAACGTGCACCGTATCCCATGCAGCTGGCATCAGAAAAAGGGTGCAACTCTACTCTAACAATGTCATGGAAGTCATGTGGGTGATAACATCTCGAAATTGAAACTGCTCTCAATTTGTGAAGACTTTTAACTTTTAACTCCTCTCACCGTGGTCTCAACTCCTCCGGTAGTGGATCATCCCTCCCCATACCTCTGTGACACAGCTCTTGGAAAATATGTTTTCCATTTAAGGTGAATGGAGCGATGAATCTGAGTGCATCATAAAGAGAAGCAATGACAGACAGGCAACTACGGCGAGTTGAAGGCTGACCCGTCAAGCTGATGTTAGAACCCAAAGTGTCATTTTTAACTGCCATTGAATGTGAAGTGCACGCTCTGATGGAGTTGGATCCAGTTTTAGAGGTGAGATAGATTCTGCTCTCTCTGAAGGATCTAAGCAGGCGAGAGCTGCTTTCTCATTTGAGTTGAATTAATGTAGATGTAAGCGTCCTATTTTGCACAATTCTTTCAATTCTTTGAGAAACTGTCTGAACTGAACATCATCCTGGGACACATATTTATCTTCATAAGTTCTCTCAATGAAGTCTGATTCTAGGGTCTTTATAACATCTGTTGCAAATGGAAGTGGCAGTTGTTTTACATTGAACAGATGCACAAAGCTCTGACCTCCTTGTCTGTCTAGGTGGGGATGTGACGAGCCTATTATACTCCATCCTAGTTCTGATTTCTGTGCAAACGGTTGATTTTTGTCACCAACGACAACTTCAAGAGGAGCTAGTGCTGATGGACAGTCATATTTAAACAGGAGTCCGACATCACAGTCCTGAAGGGGTGGTAGTTTATCTGCTAAGTGTCTGAGATGAGGCCACTGTATTGCAGATTCTTTTGTTGGGATGTATGATTTATCCACTGGAATAAAGTCATGACTGTAGGCCTGCTGTAGTTTGATGTGGTTCTTAGAGTGTAGTCCTCGAAATTGTAAATCATGAGCATTTTTGCTAGATATTATTGTGTCAGTAGCCGTCGTGCTAAGTTTCAATTTTACTGGTGGGGCATCAACATTCAGTTTGTCAAGTACATCTTCTAAGACAAATGTTGAGTCACTCTGTGTGTCCAATATTGCATATGTAAGTACTTCTCTATGTGGCTCTGGTACTGAAGACACAAAGACTGGGACAATACTTGAGGTAACAGAAACACGTTGTGTGGATGTTTGGAACACGACTTTATGTGTTTCCTGGCTTGCATGTTGTTCTGTAGAAGTAGAGCTATTCATAGTGTCATCCACAGATATTTGTTTCCTGTCATCATGCAAGCAGGTTGTGTGACGACGGCTACGTGTGCTACAAGTGTGTCGCCTCTTACAATCTTTGGTGATGTGACTCTTTCTCAGGCAGCCAAAGCAGAGCCGATTTTCGTATATAAACGGCCTTTTATCCTCGCTACTCTTTTCTGCAACATTGGGACAATTTGTAATATTGTGAGCTTCACTTGTACAAACACAGCAAGTTCATTTTAGTTTACTACTGTTTGTTTCTTGTTTCTTTTGGCCAAAACTTTTTGTTTGTGTATTTGTGTTGAAAGCTTTGGCTTTCTTCGGTGATTTTTCATCTGTGGACTGGAAAATCTTCAATTATGGAGAAGTAATTGGGTTACAAGCTATTCATGCCTCTTTGCTTAGGAACTCTGTGAAGCATTCAAAATCTGGATAGCTCACGGATTTGTCAAATTCATCAGCAACAATTTGACTCCATTTACACACAATCCATCCTGGTAGTTTTTCAATCAACTTCTGGTTTTCCTTGCAATCATTCAGGATGGTGAGGCCTTTGACGTGTGGTATCGCTTCAGTGCAAGCTTGAAGGAAGTCTGCAAACTCTCGTAGTGCAAGAGGGTCATTTGTGTTGATCTTTGGCCATCTTATGAGCTTGTCCCGGAAAGCCTTTTGTATGACGAATGGATTCCCATGTCTGTCTTGTAAGACTTTCCATTCTCCATTGTGTGCATTTTGTGAATCTCTGTAGAAAAAGCCTTCCACAGCTTTGCGCATTTCTCCAGCAAGGTATTTCTTCAGATAAAACATTTTCTAATTTGATGGGAGGGGTTTTCTATCAATAAGAGCTATAAATTACATTTTCCAGTCTGTAAAACGTAAAGGATCACCACTAAATGTGGTGGATTCAGGAACTTGCAAGTAGTTGATGTTTAATAAACTGGCGATTGCTTGGCCAAGACCTACATTCTCCTGGGTCATTTTTTCTTCCTGAGTTGCAGGGTAAGGTTGGAATGATGCGGCGCATGGATTCAATAGAAATTTAGTTTCTGTTTTATACCAAGCAGAGTTGGTTGGATTGTTAACGTCCATATTATGGTTCTCAAAACCTTCAAAATTGTCATATGCTCTCACACGAGCGGCTGCTATAGCAATATCCTTATCTGCTTTTAACTGTGGCAACGTTGCTCTCTCTTGTTCAATTTTTTGTTGCATTTCCACGTCCTTTTGTTTAATTTCTGACAACATTTTTGCCTCTTTACGTTTCCATTCGTTTTCTAATTTGTGAAGATGCGCTTGCTGTGCTTGGATTTCTTTCATGGCTTCAGATTGTTCCAGCTTGGCAGCAAGTTCTGCTTGGGGAACCAATCTACTACCGTGGGTATTGACTGAGCTGGAGTTGTTGCTCAATCCCTCACATGACTCTAATGAAATCACAGTTTCAGTTTTGCTGTGGCCAAAGACAGATCCATATTCATCTTTGTGAAGGACTTTTTCTGACCATTTCCTTCTCAAGTTGGTCATTATAATCCTGATTAATAGAATCAAAATGTTGAATTATGAGGTCATGAATTTCCTTCGGGATTGCAACACAGGCATCCATTTTGTGGACAATTTCTGGCGTAGTGTTACTGTTACGCAGAATAGGCTGATACTGCTGGCCTACTTGATCATGCTTTGCTTGAATGTCTTTCTGTAATTTATTAAGTTCTTCTGATGAGCAGGGATTCTTCAGTTTTGTCCTAGTCTCCCTGGCTACCAGGTTCCATGAGTTGTAGACTTTGTTAAATGTTTTCTCATGTTTTCTGGTGTCTTCTTCATGCATCTCTTGACCCTTCTCGGTTCCCTTCCTTTCACGTGGGCTGGACCTTATTGATGCTTCTGTAGGATTGTCTGTCTTCTCTCTTGGGAGTGACATTTTGTTTGTTTGTGCCACTACTTTAAGTCGAGTGCAAGAGTGCAACTTATGATTGTCCTATGCGTGTATTTACACTTATAAGCTGCAGTCACCTTTTACCACAGAGTAATATTATGTCATGCATTAACAGAATATGGACATCAAAAGAGATATATTATCATAGAACAGTGACCACAAGCATTAATAGTTAAGACACTTCATCCTTCAGCCTTGTCATAAACAGACATCTTATCAATTAGTCTTCCCCAAACACATGAACGAGTTTCTTTGGATATTAAATAATTCTAAAGTGTGAAGAACTGAGTGACTCACAAGTTATTTTCACCTCACAATATCATGCCATCATAGGTCAGTTCACTTGTGTCGTGAGCTTGGCATTTCTGTATAATGTAAGTGATGGTCCTTTATCAGGCTTTTTGCTCCTTGGTATTGAGAGACTCCGTCCTTGGCATCTGTAGAGGTACCTCACAGCTGCAGTCCAGGATGGCAGGGCGGTTGTAGGGATGAGTTCTCTCTCCAGATAGAGTTTTCACTGTAGCGGCCCCTCGGGTTGTAGATATTCAAAGACACATAGAATTTCCAAAAATGGGTGTTGTGTCAATTTATTTTTTCTCTCCAACATCACCACTGATCATAACATTCTAGCAATGTTTTTACCTCGATCTGCTCTCTGGAGGGCGCTAGCTAGTTGTTGGTGCCATCAATTTACATGTTTTTGATTTGGAGCTCTTTAAACTGAAGAAATGAACAATAATGAAATAAATAACAATATCAACCTTCCTGACAGAGTTCAGCAGATAAAAAAACAGATAATCAGATTTTTAAAATGTTCTTACCGGTCCGCTTGAGATGGAGATGGCGTAGAAAGACGATCATCACACACACACACACACACAAAAAAAAAAAAAAAAATGTTAGGTCGTGACAGTCTACAATCTTAAGTCATTCATCGTCATTCATCTACTGGACATTCATCTGTTCATTCTGTCTGTGGATGAGACATTTATCTCTGAACTCTATTAAAGACGACAAAGCTGATTCTAAAATTACTGTTTTGCGTCAGTGGAAGCTGAATCGTTTTCGTCGTGCGCCTGGTATGATGACATTAAAGTCAATAAAATCAATTCAATTTCATTTCACTCAGGAGTCTCCATCTTTACTTCACCCGGGTGGAGTCCGGGTGGCTGTGTCGCATGACGTGACACTGTTTTATTTTCCATTGTCCCAAGTTGGACAAGGTGTCTCGACCTTTTCCCTTTGGGGATTTCTTGAGGCTGCATCTCGCAGACTGTGCTTATGGTCTTTCCTGTGCCTTTCTTAAAGAACTTCCCCCTGGGATTAATAAAGTAATTTCTATTCTATTCTAATCGAAACGATATCGCACAGTCCCTACATCTGGTCTATATGATGAACACTGTGTACACAACGCCATGACGTGGAGAAAATATCGCGGAGAACTTTTTAATATGGTTTAAATGGTATATAGATTAAACTCATTTATAGTACTTTTCCACTGCTTGAGCAGCCACCAAAGGACTTTACATTGTTAATCACATTCACACACACACACACACACACACACACAACACAAAGTGGGAATTAGAAGCGAATATAATAATAATAGATGAAAAATGGGAGGAAACATTAAGGTCTGGACATAAATTGGTAAGTGAAGCTGTTTTAACACATTAAATATCACATGATTTGTGTTGGAGGAATTGTGGGGAAAAATGGATGACATTACTCTTATAATCTGGGATTGACTGAAGACAGAAGTGTGCAAAAGGAAATAAGAAAAGCTGTAGGGATAGAGTTAAACCTCTGCCCTGCTGCATACATATTGAAGATAAAAGCTACCCGAAGATCAGAAACTGTGGAGACTTAATGACAGTCCTTCTTTTAATTTGAAGGATATTAATACCATCCCCTTCGCTGAAACCTCAAACCTCCAATAAAACAGGTTGCTATGGAAAAAAACAACAGCGAGACCTCAACTGAAACACAAGACTGTGACACAAGACCGTGACATTGGACCGAAGGTCGATGTGTGTTTATTTGTTTTAAGGTGTGAAATTAATTTAAAAAAATGTTTAAATCATCTCAAAATAATCCTCTTAGAGGTTGTAAATACAAGAGTCGGTCTCATCCTCAGTAACAATGTGATCATATCTTATCATTGGTACGTTCTGTATGAGAAATAAAAAGCCCTGTCAAGGTAGTTTGGGTGTTGTGTCAGTATTTTTATGTGCATGTTCAGACACAGATTATGTGTCCACAAACATTATGTGTTTTTCCTTCTCTTTTCCCCAACAGACTGATAAAAGTTTAATCAGCTGTGGTTTTGATCTGACATACAAGATCATCGCTTGTCTTCATCTTTGCGTCGTGTTTGCAGGTGAACATCTGACTGTATGTATGCAGGAGAAATATTGAATTTCAGAGCGTAACCTCGGGCTCAATTGCAGGATCACTAACATTATATAATGTCAAGGTTGGCTTACATGTGAAATTATCACAAAAAATATATATTTTAGTTGTTTGGCAAAGCATAAACTGTGTGACGCAAACAGAAGGATACTGTTTCAATGTAGCTCAGATCTGCAACGGGCCTCCTCATGGCCTCTAGTTTAACGTCCTATTGACAAATCTTGTAGCAGATAAATCATTTGGAATCTCTAAGAGATAAAAAAAATAAAATAAAATTGCCACAATAATTGCTCATGAATAGCATACTAGCATATGACTACACACACACTTCAACAGAAAAGAGAACAATATGCCCACCACACCAGTTTCGCTTCATATTTCACATGGAATTAATCATTTGGACTTACGTTTGCAAAGCAGGATATTTTAATTGCGACACATGGAGTGATGTGCTTACTGGTGAAATGATTGTTCATTGTTTCAGAGAATGGTTGGGAAATATATATAGAAACAAGCATTTCTACTTGCTGCGCTTTACTCTGCAAATGACTGTATATGGGTGTAGAAAGTGGTCGGAACCACAGGAAGGTTCAAAGCTATAAGTTAAAGGGGAAAATCACGATGGAATGAGCAGCGATTGTAGTGGGACGAGGACACTTGTCATGAGAAAGTAGTGGCCTTGCACACAGATCAACCACAATAAACAATCCAGGGTAAAACATCTGGACTAGTCTGTAATGTCAGGGAGGTTTTAGGCTACAAATACTGTGAGAATTTCTCACCAGCTCTGATTTGATGATAAAATTCATCCAATAACTTTAATTAAACTGTCAGGTGTCAGTTTCTCTTGTATGCTATGACCTAACTGGAGAATATGAAATCAGAAGCTGGTGGATTGTTTTCTTTATCTCCAGTTCCCCAACTCATCTACTTCCCCGTGACTGAAAGCAAACAATGCAGCGGTTATCTGTTGCACATCCTGACAGTGTGATGTCACCAATCCAGACCAATCACCTCTCCTGTGTATCCTGTGTTGGCTCAGGTCGCGCCCCCGGCACCCCGTTGCACAATATGGACGAGACCTGCGGGTCAGTGTTAGCGGTTCAGCCCCGCGCCATGCCATCTGCAACAAAACAAACAGTGACATGTTTGGGTTGGTTTGGGAAATGACAAAAAAATCACATCGTTGTCAAAGTCCATTGTTTCAAAACACTGTAAAGTTTATATGGAATGAAAAATGTTAAAACACATTTGTAGGTTTTGCGATCATTTTCCTTCGTGTGGTTGAACTGCGATTAGCTGTTGCTTTGCAGCGTCGACGTTCAAACCTTCTGTTTTCTCCTGATAATCTCCAGAGACCTCAAACAGACCCTTTAAGCACATGCTGATCAATGTTTCTTATTACACTCAACATTCACAGATATAACTTTATTGATAAAATGGACAGACCCAAACTCCCGCGGACCATGAAAGCTGCTGCTCTGTGCACATTAAAAAAATGTGTTTTATGTTAGAATATGACAATTATGCAGATTTCCAGCATTGAATTACACCACCAGTCATGAAAAATCAATTTGGGAAACCCATTTTATGACGCCATTAAGATGGCAATGTGCCGTGGAAAGTTTCAAAATGTAACAGGTAGTCTGTGATGTGTTCGGGAAGGACCGAAACCTTCTGTAGAGCAGAAGAGAAAAGAATCTTGATTTGCAATTTGAATCCAGACCATGAAAATGAAGCATCATGATGCGTTTAAGCAGGAGGTGTCAATTAAGTTAGTACAGGGATAATGAGTGTTTATAGTCATGATGGCTTTTGATGTCGGCCCTGTACATCATCGCAAAGCTCAGGGAGCATCACAGCGCTGCACAGTGCTGTGGTGCTCAGCATCGCTTTTATATCCCTGGATTTAACCCGGGCTGGGGTTTTTCTGTCGAGTTTAGATATTTGCACGCGAGTTTGTCTGAGTTGTTTGCTGATATCCAGCGAGGGTTGACTCAGCCCCCTGCCACTCTAAGTTGTATAAAGCAGTATAGAATAAAGATAGACGTATGTAATGCTCACCCATTAGCAGTAGCAGTATTAGAATTAATACGAGACACGAAATGGGTTTAGACCAGGTGATCACTGGTGGCACTACTAAATTCACTTCACTTCACTTCACTTCACTTCACTTCACTTCACTCCACTCCACTCCACTTCACATCACATCACATCACTCCACTCCACTCCACTCCACTTCACTCCACTTCACTTCATTTCAGAGTTTACTGACGTATGCACATCAGAACACATTCTTCACACAAAAACATTTTTCCCTTGTACAATGAAATTATGTCTCTTTTTCCCACAGAAAATGCCAGCAGTAAATATTGCATGTGAAGGAATCCATCTTTTTGGAGGACAACTGTCGTGTTTTACTAACACAAAATTACACACATTTATTCCCAAAATGTGTTATTTTCTTTTAAATATTCTACAATATATTAAAAAAAAAAAAAAACTGTGAAGAGAAATTGCTGACCTTTTTTTCCCATTTTTGAATACCTGGTTTTAAACCAATAATAATGGCAGGAGCTTAAGTTAACACACTATTAGAGTTCACTCAACAATTTTGAAGAGACACATAGCTGACATTAAGAGATTAATCATTTCTGTGTATTAGATGTAGGGAAATAGCTCACCTGCACCTCAAACACAGCCCTCCATAATGTAATATTCTTAATATGACAGAAAGGCGTCATCGCATTACTGTAAAACATTATTGATCCATGCGCCATTGATGCAGTTATTAGTAACAACTTAAGAAGGTGGTATGAGTTTTACAAGAGAGCAACCGGGACATTTAGGAGACGACTACTTCGAGGTGTTCTCATTTGCAGTTTTCTTCTGTGAAGAGGTGTACCTCACAGTAAATGGTGTAAACCTAAAAAATCACCTTGTGATTGAATCTTAAAAGGCTCCCGCTTGCCGTTACGGAGCTTGCAAGTAAATTAAGTGTGTTCCTGGAGGCTGTGGGGCAGGTTGGCAGCATTCCTGCTGAGGGAAAAGATCCAGGCGAGACAAATATAGCAGGTAAACACAAATGTTCCTTGTCTCACAGGCAATTTAACTCATCTAATCAAAAATTCCATCTATGGTGAAAATGAAATTTAATGAGCTGCTTGAGATGCCTGAGGTCCGTCTACGTGACCTGCTGTACATCACTGCGGCTCCCACTTGTTTCACGGTTTCATCGACTGATACAATGCTGTTTGCCTACTGTGTGATTCGTGACATCAGCATCTGAATACAAGGTCATTGTGAGAGCATGTGAGGCACAAATAAAGACCCTCCTCCTCATAGAGGCGCCCCTGTTTTCATAAATAAACTGGTTTTGTTTGCCAGTGACAAAATCTCATCCTATTCTGGAGAATAATTCACGGCAGGATGTGTGAGTGATAAATATTAATAATCCAGGAGGCCAGTGTTTTGAGAGCCACACTTCTGACAGAAAATTCAGGAAAAACCAGGAAACACCCAAACAGGCCTCGGCGCATGTAGACACGACTGTGGGAAAACATTAGAAATGACAGATTCAGGAAAAGTGATAACTTTGTGTGGGTGGGCGCCAAAGAACTTAACATTAACACAGTTTCATTTGACCTTTGACTGACACATCGATGTGGTCGCTTGTTAGAAAATGTTCTAATACAAATATATATGTACCAAGACCCATAACAATATAACATTGTCTTTCATGTGAATACAATTGTGACAATCCAACTTCCAGAACGGTTACAACAAAGTATAGAATGTAAATAAAACTCCAGTTATCTAAAATTATTATAAATCTGTATTTCATTCACAGTTAAAACTAAACAATTTACCTTTTTTAAATTGATTTCCAATTTGATGGACACATCTTAAAGGTGTTGGGACATGGGAAATAAAAAGCTGGAAGTGATCATTTTGTAGCCAGGAGATTAGTTTTCAGTGGATTAGCTCAGAGAGGAGATGGAGACAGTTCACCAATCTGTAAAAAAAACAACGTGTAAAAATGTGTAAAATCTTCAAATGTTTCACAAAACATATTTTTGCAAGATAATATTTATAACAAAGCTTCTCAATAAATAAAATACAGTGTAAAGAATCTATCTATCTATCTATCTATCTATCTATCTATCTATCTATCTATCTATCTATCTATCTATCTATCTATCTATCTATCTATCTATCTATCTATCTATCTATCTATCTAATGTAGATCTTCATGTATGTATATGTATATGTATATGTATATGTATATGTATATGTATATGTATATGTATATGTATATGTATATGTATATGTACAAAGAGGAATGAATGACAGTGGGTGAAAGCAGCTTTAGTATTTCAGGGGTAAAACAGAGTCTCTTTAGAAAGGTTCAGATATAAATAAATCATGATAAAAATCTAAAAATACAATTCCTTTTCTTCCACCTTTTATTTTCCCCTGAAGTAAACCGTAAGAGTGAAGGCAAAAACTTCAAAGTGACGCTGGCGTGTCAGCATGGCAGACGTGTCAAACTGAGCAGAGCTGCTTTCTGTTCTCGGCGTTTCTCTTGTGACATCATTGCTTTAAAGTCCTCCACAGAGAGCCGTTTCCTTCCTCCACCAGTGCAGACGTGGATCTTACAGACGCCGTTTTTGCACCAGTACATCATGCCTGCAGCGTCGGTCTCATTTCATTTGTGTGATCTGAGAAATGCTCCGATCAAAAGCATGCGCAGCTATCTGATGCTGGCAAAAAGTTGTCGTCTGTGTAGCCTCGTTCGGGGCAGAATGAGGACACCCACTTGCAGCTGATCATACGGGCAAACAAACAAGTGCAGTCGGGGGTATGTGTGGAAAAAGGGGGCAGAGAAAAATGAAACGAAGAGAGGAGCTGTGCTCTCTCCGCGGGGTGCCCGCAGAAACCTTTGAAAAGTTCTCAGCTTCTCGTTCCAGATCAGCACAGAGTCAGCAGAAGCGAGGGGAACGAGAAGCCCCCTTGTCCCCTTCAGGCCGGCAGGAAAAAGGCTGAACGAACTTAAAGCAGACATCCGAGAGGCTTGCAGCGTCCCAAACTGCACAGCGCAGGAATCAGATGCCAAGAGGAGACTGGGGAGGACAGTGTGTGATCAGCTCTGTGACACATTCCTAGGTTATATAATAATATCTGTTCCTTTAATACAAGCAACCACAACACAAGCAGATCTTTTTTATTACTTTCATATCATTGTGTTTGTACATAATAACATAACAATCCAAGTGTTTTTCTTGCATGCAACATTCGGTGCCCTTGTACCTGATTGACTTGGCCCCAAATCCTGCCGATGCGTCCCCTTTGAAACTGGAGTGTTTTGTCTAATTCGGCGTTAAATTGAAGTGGTTGAATATGATCTGCACCTCTGGATCGCAGCCTGCAGCCGCCCCCTGAACTTCACTCAGCCGTGAAAGCAAATGTCTGACGATGTCTGAGGAAGTTTTAATGGTCCTCTACGGTACTAATGACCAGCCGCTGGAAGTCTACTAATAAGAAAGAAAAGGAAGGGAGAAAGAAGGGGAAGTATTTAATATTTCCTGATTCCTTCCTCTGTGGGAAATGAGTCAGGGGTGAGGATTTACCCTGTCTGCGAGGTGGCTGCGTGCTGATCCATGAATCCTGCCTCAGCGTCTCCTGGGAAAGGTGGTGGCGCGGTGTAACAATATATGGATATATGGCTGCAAAGAGGAGAGGTGACACAACCTTCCCTTTGACGTAAAGTGGACTTTCCATCACAGAGGCTCTTTAAAAAAGTCAGCTCTTTCCCAATTATCTCTAGGAAAGATCATAGAAGCAGTTGAGGCGCCGCAGAGCTGCTGTCTCCGTCGCTAAAATTAGCCGCAGTACCTGAGATACTCAGAAAACATTAGGTTCACTTTCTGTGAGCTGCCTCGTCCAAGTAGAACAGATTATAGAGCATCTTCTTCCATCAAACAAGAGTCATTAAGTCTGACTGCTCGGGTCATTTGCCATAACGAAAATGCCACCATGTAGGTGCACATTGTCAGGATAGGCTTAAATAAATGAGAATGGAAATTGAATAATAATTAAAAAATAATGAAAAAAGTCACTCATTTGTTTTTTTTATAGTAACTATTAAAGAAAGATATGCCCTTTTGAAAGAACATTTTTTTTAGTCAGTAGATAAATAATTTGAAAATGCTTTTGGAAATGACCCTGTATAATGTCATTAGCTTGAATTCGCAAACAGGAAATGATCAATTTTTGATGAATTTGGTGATAAGACACAATGGTGACTGATTGGAAATAATACTTCATAAAACATTTCCTGCAATTCTTTAAATAAAGTAATACTCAGTGATTTAAAGTGGTTTGGCGTAGCAATGCAACAATAGTTTAATAAACTCTATCATCACCCAATTGTTCAAAAATCATTGTGTTCAAAAATCAAACACAATGACTGAAGAAGTGACACGACAACTACAGTAACAGTAATTTCACTAGTGACACGTTGGAGATCCAGTAAACTGCTGCACAAAGTGTTTCCTCTGCCAGTCTGTCAGTGTTCCTACATTTGATGGGGAGACTTTTTTTTTTAGGTGTTATGAGAGGCCATGTAGTTGTGTCTTACAGTTTTTTGAAAGAAAGACTGAGACTGTGTGGAATGGAGTTATCTCTTCAAAGTCACAGAAAAATTCTGCTTTGGTTCAAACTTCATCAACTGAAAGACTCTCAGGTGTCACAACCTTTCAGCCGATAATGAGGAGCTCCACCTGACGGCTTTTCCACCAAAAAGAACCAGGTGCTAGTTCAGGGCCGGTGCTATTGCCGGTTCTTAAATGCGCACCTCCAAAGAACCGGTTGTCTTTCAGGGACCCGAGTGAGAGCCACGTCATTGCGTCACTCCAGAATGTCGTACGTCACTGCATACACAGCCCCGAGCACTTCTGTGAAAAACCTCCGAGCCGCTTTCCACCAGCTGTGAGGCGAGGGAGTTAACCACGAAGCTGAGGACAGCTTCTGCCTCAGAGTAGAGGTTGGTCTCCCCTGCGTCTTCCCACCAGGAAGGGTTAACAATATGTTGCCCGCCGAATGCACGCAACGTATTGTCAACCCTTCCTTTTTGGCCTGCACCTCGGATGCAGACTAAAGTGCGAGAAAACATTGCGTCTCCTTGTCGCTCCATTGTTGATTTATTTATTTATTATTTTTTTACGTCCACCTTGCTTTGGCGATGTTCGCTGTAGATTTCATAAATACCGGTACAGCGTCTCTCCGCCTTGAAGGTAGCGATAACTCCACCCCCCTGCTGACGACGTGTCAGATCCCGCTCTGGCCTCGCTTTGGCCCAGCAATTATTTGGGGCCGGCTTAGCACCCATTTAGACCCTGATAGGCTTTGGCGGTGGAAACACAAAGAACTGGTGCTAAGCCCAAAACTTGTACCTGGTTCTTTCTGGAGGAAAAGCCCCCAAGGATGTCTCCTGAACCCACTCCTGTTTGACACAGCTCTGGAGAAAAGCTCAGATGTTACGGATGTCATTAGAGAAAATGTGGAATACAAAGTTATGCGGATGACTTCTTAGTCTTCAAAGTGTCAAATCCAAGTACATCCTGCTGTGTTATTCACTTAATTCAGTAAGTTTTCAGGATGAAAGCTAAACTTACACTAAAGTGAACTGCTTCCTATAAATATAAAAGCAATATCTTTAAATTTGTCTTTTTATTAAAATTATTTGTCTTGGTGTTACAAGGAAACATAAAGACCTTACTGTAATACAGTAAAGCAATTGCTTTGCTAGCTCAGGTCACTTCCATTAGAAAGACTGACCTCACTAAGTATTTGTAGTTTTACTGAACTTCATGAACTTTCATACCTAAATTGTGGGAAAGATTGGAGGAACAATGTTTTTTACCTGTACTACTTTAAACAAACAAAAAATCCTCTATTAGATGCTTTGGTCTGTTAAGAACTTCTTGATTCCAGCTATTCCTGAAGTGCCTCTCCTTTTAACCCCTGATGTGTCAGTTGAGAATCCAACAGAGAGCCATCCCATCAGTATGGGTTCCATTCAGAAATCACTTTGAGCTTAAGCCTTTAAAAAAAAAAAAAAAAATCTTTAACCATCAAAATATCCAAACATCAACCAGAATTTCAGGAAAAGGATCAAAAAGGAAGAAAGTGGAGGAAAGATTAACTTATCAGTCGCCCGCTTCTTCAGATGAGAGGAAAGGAGGAGCCGCTTTTATTAAAATCCGATGATGAAACATGAATCAGTCGTACGGCTCATTCACTTCTCGTCTCTTTGTGCCCTCTTCAGTTTAAGATGGTGCAAAGAGCACCAAAGAAAAACTTGCTTGGATCCAACCAGAAGAGAATCAGCTGCCCCAGATGTACAGGAGATGAAGCCTCCCACCTCTACATCTTCTATACATTTATTTTTAACGATTAGTCGAGAGGTCATGACTGTGCTGGATGCCAATTATTAAAACTTGCAATATCCCACTTCCTGTTGGTTCTGTTACACTCAACAACTGTTCTACATTTATGTTTGGTGGGTTTTGCGTGTTTTTTTTGTTTGTTTGTTTTTGCAGAAAACTAAGTAATGATTTAAAAAAAATTATATGAAAGAAACAAACTAGTTTGGATACAGAGACAAAGGTGGGAAGTAACCAAGTACAAACACTTCTTTCATTGTTTTCTACAGGAAATTTAATTCCCAAACTGTACTCAAGTTTTTCCTTTTAAGGTTCAACTTTAACCTGGTTTTTAAGACTAAACGGTTTGACTGTTTTAATCTTTGCAGTTTGAGAGAGATGAGGATTTTATTATCCTTTTATTTGTCATCACTGATTTCAATCTGAATGGATAAAACTTTTAGAGAAAATGTTCATGTTCATGCATTACAAACAGATGTAATAATATAACTCAGTGACAACCAGAAACAAAGACAGTAAATAGTTTCGTTTTACTAAAAGTGGCATTTGTAACGAGGAGATGTGGGCAAATTCAACACATTCAACATCTGTGACCTTTAAGTGCACACATAGCCTCAAAACATATTATTCACAAAACTACTCTTCATCTAATTAGGTCTTAGATGTTTTGTTTCTTAACTTCTTGAGTAAAGAGGTTTATTCTGGATTTCTACCAGAAGAACTCAAGATTTCATTAACGCAACTAAAGTTTGTACATTTTCCAACTCAACAAAAATCAGATTTGGTACTTCCATTAAAAAACAAACAAACAAACAAAAAAAAAAAACAACCAAAAACTAAATTTATTATGCCATTTTTCATTCAATTGTACTCAATCTGGGAAATTATATTTTAACATTTGAAAAATGAAACACAATTAAAAGAAATAGTATAACGGTGGCTAGATTATATTCTATCTTAATATAATAAAAATTTTATCCAAACACACAAATATACATTGATAAAAAATCGAAAGTTCTTTTCGTGATGTTGATATAGAGCTCACTGAACTAAAAAACATATTTATATGTTATAGAATATATTTTATAGAATGGATGAGATATAATAAAACACCTGCAGCCTCTGTGACACATAAGTGTTGTTTGTAGATTTATTCTGTGATACTCAGATGCACACACAAGTTTAATCACCAATGACAACTTTTAAAGTCAATCAAGTGAAGTCATCACTAATACTGCAACTTCCATATATAGAAAAAGCCACATATGGTCACTTACTGATTCTTCCTGTGTATCAATATATTAAAACATTTTCTTTCAGGACATTGGTACCGTGTTGTAATTAGGATAAGTCGACAGGATAGTTTTTTTTAGCTTTTGCATGTTGAGAGATTTTTTGACTGCGAGTTTCCAAATTAAATGTCGTTTTGGTCAGTTTTACACGTTTCATCTGTTTTCTATTAAATAATGATGAAATGTTGTTATTTTTCTCAGGACTGACTCTGAAATGTCACTCGTGAAACTTTAGCATCCTGGATTTATCTCCTACAACAAGAAAATTTGCCTTAAAACGTAAAGATGTATCTCCTTCATTTGTCTGTGCATGAGTAGGATTGCTGTGGACTTAATAACTAATACTCTCCTGGGTAGTTAATCTGAGTGATACGTGTGGGGTGTGATTAAAGCAGGCATTAATTAGGACTAAATCTCCACAGTCGCAGTTTCGGGTCTCCCACAGCAAAAGAAGATTAGAAAGCGAAGCTAGATAATTACACCCTACCACAAAACTGGATATGTCCGTCATTGTTAGGACATAATAAGCTGCTCCAGGTTGTTTGCACTCCTATTAGACCGGCGCTGATCTCCATGCTGCTGTACAAGGACACTTCCGTCACTGACCTCCTCGTCTGTCTAAAAACATAAATATTAATTTTAGCAAAGAACAAACTGTCTTCTTCTACTATGTCGTTTGATGGCGGTCCAAAACCTGGTTGTTTAGAGAATATTCCCCCCTCCCCAATACCAACATGGCTTTTTGATGCATTAGAAACACGGAGCTGTGCGGCAGGAGGGAGGGAGGAGAGACCAGGCTGAGTGCCAGGGGTGGAAGGCAGGCGGGAGGCGGTGGAGGTGGAGGTGGAGGTGGAGGTGGATGAGGTGGAGGGGGGCTTTGTCATCATCTTCCAGCATGCAGGCAGTAGTCCTTCGCTGTCATTGTGAGCGCTCACAGTGACTCATGAGATTTGATTTGGAAAATTAGAATGCCGCCCGCTTCCTTGCGTTGTTTTTGGTGGACGGACTGCGGCGTCAGTCAGGAGACAAACTGTTGTGAGCAGTGGAAAGAAATGTATTCGGAGACATTCAGGTACACAAAAGAGCATGTGATGGCATCACATCCTCAAGGGAGAATTCAGGCAATCAATGATGATTGGTTGGCAAAGTATTTGGAGAGGACGTGCACCATGTCCTGCAGACACCCTCTTTATTCTTCTATTTTCTGCGACGCTGATAATCAGAAAATTATAATTCTGGCTTCTCAGCCATCCTCCTGTATCCAGGGTGCAATGCACTCTCCATGATAATCCCCACTTTTCACCAAACCCCTTACCGTGCACAGTGTCTGAAGAACACAGCAGCACAAAACCATTGTTGTCAAAAATAGCAGTACTCTGCCTCCGGTTCTTTGTCAGAGCTGTTTCTTAAGGTACCTTTGTTTCTGTGAGAGTTTTTCAACCCAAGTTTGTCTTCCTGTTGCCTGACGCCACATCAGTCCAAATTGGCACTCGGGTCAGCAGGAGTGTCTTTCACAACAAGAGCTCAAAATCAGTTTTCTTGATTTCACTCCATTCACTCTCCAGTTGGGCAAAATGTTCAGAACTGCTGAGCAAATTTACTCTGAATTGATTTGTTGAAGGTAAACTCCTCATATCTTTGCTCTCGTTCTGAGACAACACCACTTCTCATGTCTCAGAGCTTCTTGTTATCAGGGTTCACAGTCAGAGATGGAGAGTAAATCTTACTTCTTTTCAAGGCTGCACACCCTTCAACATCAAGAATGAAGTACATCTTATTGGGAAGGTGAGAAAAGTTCAGGAATATTTGGCTTTTGACACATTTGTACAAGCAAGGAAACGACACATGAACTATTCAATTCAATTAAAACATTGAAAGTCACACTCCTAAATATACAACTGAATGAAATTGTTGCTCTGCATTAGATGATTACAACCTCGTTCAGAGAGTGACAGCTGTCTCTGACATTTAGGTTCTCAGGCTGATGTCCTTTTTGCTAATAAGGTGAGTGCTGTTGCAATGCCTAGATTAAAGAGCGATCCAACGCCTTTTGAAGAAAGGCTGAACTTCTTTGACTCTGGTATGGGACTTCAAACGATCACTAAATGGTTTGAAGTCACTAATTCACCTGTGAAATGAGCTGAAAGTTGTGTGGACTTCAACCAACTGCTGGACCGACTCAGTAAATTCAATTAATTCCAGGCAAGCCACAAAAAAACAAACAAAAAAACCCCAAGCAAAACACACTTTCATCAGAGGATCTCCAGGGAAAAGTTGGTAATGTTGGAATTCATGTGTGAACAATCAGAGCTAGACTGGACGGTATCAGCTGGATAGGTGACGTGAAGACATAAATAGTTGAAAAATGGTCACGGAAGCAGACTGCAGAGAGTTTCAGTTCCTTATTAAAGACGTTTTGTCAGAAGAAGAGCTCCACTGTCGCCGTAAAGTCTGTTTGTGTCCCCGTTCTGATCAGAGGTTCCTTAGCTGCCTTGAGGACTGAGTCACCTCACAGTCCTGCATTATTTCAAAAACAACTAGAAGACATTGGTCTGAGGGTTAAAATTGAACCAGAATCCACGTCGAGACAGGATAATTATATTAAAAAAATGTAACCACAACCACTCCAAAAGTGATGAATCAGCCTTGTAAAATGACATCATGCGTAAACAAATGCTGAATATATATAGACAAACAAATATATAGAGAGAGGAAGTGAGAGGAGATAACATATTAGACCACCACAGTCAAATTCAGGTGAAAAGCAGAGTTTCAGGCTTGGTTTATGAGTGAAAACGGAAAATGTACATTTTGTTTTGTGTGTCTGTTTACACGACAACGGAGCTTGGAGCTATTGAAAACACAACTTTTTGAGAACCCTCCGACTCCATCTCTGGTTTAGATGGTGGAAGACACAATTTTTCTTAAAAGCAGCTACTGCACTAGTATATAATTCTTCTGCACATGCTCAGTAGATGGACTATAAGAACAATGTTTGCCTCCCTAGTGTCATTACTCTCAGTCCACATTCTCCCAAGACTTGATAGTTTTATAGTTGGTAGTCGCACGTAATAGCAACTTAGCTTCGTCTGTCCATACGAATGTCTGTGTACGCCCATTGGTAATGTTTATAGCATATTGCTCTCTGCACGCATGTGTGTGTAGTTTCATTACAAAAATAACTCATTTGTGGTCCAACCTGAAAACTACATCACTTCCAGCGTTTCTGCTGTCTTCGTGTAAACAGACAATTTCAAAACAGTCATCTAAAGCAAAACTTTTCTGAAACTAAAACAGAAAAATAAAAAGCTTTTTCACTTGAAACTGTAAACTAATAACTAACCTGAGCATACTTCATTAAACCCATTGGGGAATTTTTTTTTTCTGCATCTGATGTGGGTCAAGGGTCTTGCTCGGGGACTGTAGCACAATATTGCGTAATATTGGTGCAATATGCAACAATATTAAACATTTTTAACTCATTATGTAATAAACTGCATCATTTTGCAATAACTTGTTACATATAGCAACAGTTCATATAAAGTGTGTATGTTTTACTTTTATGTAAGAAAATTTAATAATTATATGATAAATGTTGCCCTTCATCTGTATACATGGTTCTATGTTTAATAATGAGAAATAAAAATTAAGATTCAGCTGGACTAGAATTATGTCACTCTTTGCTTTCGCTCATGTCCTGCCAACGCAGCAACGGTAGAATGCAGGGCTCTAAACCAGGTTTACCTTCAAAATCTACCTGCCATTGTGGCTGGTAGATTTTTATAGTTACAACCAATCGGTACTTCCACAAGCAATTTCGGTTTTCTTGAAGAAATGAAACCAGATTGTAAATGCCGCTGAGTGCATTTAATCATTAAACCCAATATGGAACAAGTGATTACAAAATGTGGCAAAGTTTTTTACAAAATGCGTTCAAGAATTTTATTACGAAATGCGGCAGGTTATTACATAATGAGTTGAAAATTACATGATTACTTATTCTACCATTATGAGATAATGCGACGCTACAGTAAGCCACAGTGGTACCTGACAGCTGTGGGATTCGAACCACCCAGGTTAGACTCCCGGTCTAAAGTCCATATCTCTAATAAACCAGTTGATGCAGCTGCAAGGCGCAATATCCATTTGGTGTTCAGAGTCTTGCTCAAGAACACTTCAGCATGTGGACAGAGGAAAAGAGCGAGCCGATCATCACAAAACAATAACGTATTGATCAGCTGGTGTCCTCAGAGGCAGGTGTAGGTAGTGTCTTTAATGAGTCGGTGTTATCCAGCTACTTGGGATAGAAACATGAATGAAGCTAAATCCTTTGCATTAGCTGCAGCTGAGCTCACACCGATAAATAGTTTATATCTCAACATAAAATACATCAATAAAAACAGCTAACTGTTATTCCGTGCCTCTAAAACTGCAGCCGATCAATTTATAGCAAAGAAAACAACAATAAACAATAGAAACCAATGAACATGGAGTTTGAGATTGATAGACCATATAAACAAAAAAAAACTAATAACAATGTTTACTGAAGTGATACAAAATAAATGTTCAGGGTTTGGTTATTAGCGTCTGTTTGATAAAAAGCATATCCTGAGTCAGGATGAAGAGGAGCCCCACAGGTTCAGAGAGGTTGACTGATCATTTTTATTTAAAGAGCCGTGAGTGGAGACGAATAAGCAACGAGGTCAACAAGATAAATTGTCAAGAAGCAACAGTTAAATAAAATGAAGATTTTAAGATTTTAACAGTACATGTACCCTGAATCAGTTTATTTGTGTGTGGATGAATTCAGACTGGGCATGAATCGTCACTTGTAGTTGGGAAATAATGTAAACTTTTTCCAAATTGTCTATTTAGTTAGCCAATCTATATATACATTTGTGATGGATAATTATGTATAGTAGATTTGTATAGGTAGAACTTGTATTTATTTATTTATTACATGAATTCCATGAGAAGCAATGACATGATACAGTAATTTGATGGATATTTACTGTATCCACCTCTTGAACACCCCAAACGTCAGACACACTGATAACTGCATCCCGGCTTCGTGCAACGAGATCATTTTTTTGACATTAAAGTTTTCTACTTACAGTAAATCCAGAGATTTCTTCATTCTGTGAGATATAAAGTCTTTGACTTGCTTCATTCTCCTTCTTGTCATTTATAACGGTGCCACATGCAAACTGCTGTCAGCCACTCTGCAGGAAGGACAGATTAATTACCCCGCAGATGGGAAACGCATGCTAATGGCTGGAAGAGCCTCAGCAGAGTGATAAGCAGGCCCCTGAAATATATTAGAAGTTAATGGTCCTTTGCTTTATTTCTGTAAATTTTCTTAAAATGTGTAGACAAAGCATCACTTTAAGTATCTCCCTTGAGTTTAATTCAGAGGGAAAATTAATTTGTACTTTTTTTATGATCCCAAGAGGAAAGGGGGGCTGCGAAGATGTTTCCCTGCAGAGGAGAATTATTATCCACTGCTGCTGCTGCTAGTTGGACTCCTACACAATTTTTTGTCACTGGCAGCAGGATAATGAGGTTAGCAGGTGTATGAATTAGATTTGTATAAACCTAATTTAATCACAAATGTCCCTCGATGACATCTCGGCGTGAGGACAAATCTTAGTTTGATGTGTGGGATTTATTCCGACACTGGAGATAGAAAGCGGAGAGGCGGGAAAGGTGACACTGTTTGTTTTTCTCTAAATAACGAGGAGAGAAAGAGCGACCTAGTGACCTTTTCACTGCAGTTTGCTATCTGATGGGCCACTGCAAAGGAGGGTCACATTCACATGAGGATGCCTCCAGTTTCTCCCAGGGAAAATAGTGCTCTTTGTCCCAGTAAGGCCGGGGACATGTGGGGTATTCCAGGAAAGAGTCGGGGGTGATTGTAGGCGTCGCTGCGTCACTGTACTGCGGCCACAACCAGAAATTGAGCACTCAGGCCTCGATCCGCCTCAAGACCTGATGGTTCAGTGACGGAGCTGAAGAAGTCCATGCGGAGACATGAAGAGGAGTCTTTCATTCATGCTCTGATGTGCTTGTCTTCCCCAGCCTGTCTGCTACAATAAGCCTGTACAATAAGCTAAGTGGATCTCATCCACTCCCGGTGCCTTGCCACCAAGGAGCTTAGCAACTACCTCGGTGACGAGTCCACCTCTGAGAGCCCAGCCTCTGCTTCTGCGGTGGAAGACGTGGCGGTGGGATTGAGGAGGTCCTCGAAGTATTCCTTCCGCCGCCAGACGACATCTCCGGTTGAGGTCAACAGCTCCCCACCTCCGCTGTAAACAGTGTTGGTTGAAAGCTGCTCCCCCCTCCTAGGGGTTGACCGAAAGTCTTCCTCCATGGCCTCCCCAATGATTTAAATGTAATTTTCTGTATATTTTGAAGCTTTATATTGATCATATTCTCATATTCTTATTTGTCCAGATTGGAAACATCTCACTTGCTGTGAGACGTTTCCTATTGAAGCTGGTCTTCTGTTGTGCTGCACGGTCATTTTTTAATATATATGACCAATTCTAATCATACTGAGGAGACTTTTCAACATTCAGATTCAAGATTCAAAATACTTTATTTATCCCCGAAGGGCAATCTTGCATGGAATACATTGTTTGATAAAATCACTAGTGTTTAAATCTGGGGTGTCAAACATATTTTAGTTCAGAGGCCACATCAGTGCAATTTCATCTTGAGTGGGCCAGACGAGAAAAATAGTGTCATAAAAACCTTTAAGTTTAAACTTTGTAGTTTTTCTTTGTTCTGGTGCAGAGTATATGTGATGAAAACCAAACAATTACTAACAACAAAAATTATTACAATCATAACATGAAGGCAATTTTAATGAAACATATCGGTGTAAAACACAGTGAAATGTCCATAAAACCTCTCCTATAGCTGTTGCATTGTGGGTGTTTTTACAAATTCACCCTGATAGCATGGCTTTGAGTTACGTTAGTTTGCTAGATTTCATGGCAGCATCACCCATAATTCACCCATAATTCCGCTCAGGTCTCAGTGTTGTGTTTCTTTCCACTAATCTTAAAAAATCTGTTTTATTTGAAGTTTTCACCATTTGCTTGGTTTTGACCCACGGGCTTCATATTTGACATACCTGGTATATACCATCTGTTACAGTAATCCAGTGAGTAAATGATCCAATTTAGATGGTAGTTTTGTTCACTTTGTTGACATTTTATACTTTTCAATCACTTATAAAATAGCACATAATATATACATATGCACATATCGTCCCTTTCTTGGCTGTGTGGCCTATAGAGGGTTTGGTATGAATACAACAATATACCATGAGAAAAACTAACATTGACCAACATTTTAAATTCCATGCCCTCAGAAATAATTGGGACGGTGGCATATTTACTATCTTTTTGAGATCACATTGGATGGATTAGCTTTGCGTTCATGGTCAATAGTTGGTGTAGCAGGAAGGTCAGCATGGCTCACACCCCTGACTTGATCTGAACTGACCTGACCTGACCTGATCTGACCTGACATGTGGGCTGAATCTCTATCCTCCAGTCTTGACTTGTTGCACTCTTTGCATGCTCAGTCTTTTTAAAGACAGATGCGTTCCTTCATCCTCATTGGGAATCTATTTTTATACCTTCTTTTATTGGACATTTTTAGAATTGAGATTACACCTCTTGTCCCTTTGAGAGCAGGCTTAAGTTTATTATAAAATACAAACCTGCCTCTATATAATGAAGTTAATCAGAAAGGGATTAAGAAGTGTCAGATCTGTGAGCGATTTTAAATTCTCCTGACGGTCAGCAAACTGAGAAGCGTGCGTGTGTGTATGTGTGTGTGTGTGTGTGTGTGTGTGTGTGTGTGTGTGTGTGTGTGTGTGTGTGTCAGCAGACAAACAACAGAGCCAACAGAGTGTATTCTAATATCAGATTTCACAGAGCCGAGACACCACGGCAGAACTGACACCGAGGCTAAATCATAGCCGTGCAAGCAGAAGACATCGCCATTAAAAAAGCAAGTCATTTATTGTTCAGTTTGGAACACATTCTCCAGATCATATACGATACTTTCAAGCATTACAACCTGACAGTCTCATACACTTTGAATGTCACAGGTAAACTTGATTGGTCATGAACAACTTGATGCTGGGTATATGGATTTGCATTCTGTTCTATATAAATGTTGTCATACATAAATAACAATAAATGTGCATCTTATATCAATATACACATTCAGTACATAAATACATGTGTACAGTAGACACGGCATAGAAATATAGCTCGATGCCCTATGAAACAATGGAAAATATACAGATCCCTCGCTCTGTCATCACAATAAATCTCGCTGAAAAATTGCACAGATCTCTCACTAGAATACATGACAAGTCCTCCTGAATAAATGAGTAAGAACTCAGTTGGGTGTAATTCACAGTCGATAACATTCAGTGCATCCCAGAGCCTGTAATGCAAGCCATGAACAGTCACATGTTCTCACTATAAACTCACTCAACTTCATGGGTCACAACTAGGAACACGCAGTGGGTGACCTGTATGTGAATTTTGGCAAGCACTGTCTGCATGTCTGTGTATGTCTGTGTGTGTGTGTGTGTGTGCTTGTTCGTGTGCGTGTGTGTGTGTGTGTGTGTGTGTGTGTGTGTGTGAGTGTGTGTGTGTGTGTGTGTGCATGCGCACGCGCGCATTCTTAACATCTGGAAACATCAAGGCATGCGTATTCATGCAGTTCACGTTTGAGAAGCATGAAAATAACGACAAGCGATTTGAGTTGATCTGCTGGTTTGTTTTGCTGCTTTGCCTCTGAAGCTGCAGAAGCTTCGTCTTTCCTCTACACTCAGGCTGTGACCCTCGATCAGCATCTCTACGTCTCTGCCTCAGGTGTCCACTTCCTCCGACTCTGAGAGGAGAAAAATAGAGAGCAGCTCTGCTC
>OMNM01055168.1:1889-12617 GCA_900302745.1 Parablennius parvicornis | reverse complement strand
TGAAGCATTAAAAACTTAACAGCTTCTTTTCACACATAATAAGACAAAGGTTGAGAAGCCATGTCAAATAAAGATATATGTTGATGATTCTGTTCTCTATGGCTCTTTTTAATTAGTGTTTGATTCTTCTAGTTATCAGCAAAAAAAAAAAAAAATAAACAAATTTGTTGAATGGAAATAGCTTTTTAGTAATAGTAGTAGCTTTAAGCATATTTTTGTGTTAATTTTGCATTTACATACAAAGTTTTGAAAAAGATGTTCGTTGACGTGGAAATGGCAGAAATGCTGAAAAGGATGTAGTTGTCATGTTGAGCCACAAGTAGGTGCTGTTGTTTGACACATGAGAGAACAATGAGCTATAAACATTAACAATGGCAAGTACACTGACATTCATATGGACAGACATCAGAGTTGGATTGCTATTACCGGATGACTTTAAACTATGGATATGGACTGGGAGTCATGCCATTCCAGCCGCCATTGTTGTTATTGTTCATCTACTCATGCATGTACACTGTGTTTTCCGCCACTACATGGAGTCAGTGCATTCTCGAAAAGTTATACCTTGGGGGCTGTTTTCACAACGGTGCATTTTCACTGACTGAAAACGTACACCCAAAATGCAACATTAGTCTTCTGTTTTCACTTGAAAGTGTTGTGTAAACAGAACCTTAGTCAATCTGTGCAACCTGAACGCTCAGTAGACTTTATTTTAATAAATGCACATTTTATATTTATAATTAGCCAATTTTTTCACAATAAATGTAAGATTGTAAAGCTTTGCTTTTCAATAAAGTTATTTTTACCCTCTTTTTATATATATTGCTCTTTATTTTCATTTACTTTACATTTTTGGTAATTCTTCTTTGGAGCACCTAAAGGCCCTTAAAATGGCCTCTCCTTTGTTGGCAATGAAGACACTCCTCTTCTTAATCTTTCGTATTTTTGTGAAGAAAAAGAGGCTTCTTTGCTCCCACATGCCCGAGCTGGAATACATTGACACTTTCTACAAGTTGAGCAGCGACTATCTCTTTGTCAGGTGTGATATCGTCCTTCTGAAGCAGATAATGTCTTCAAGTCCTCCGCCACCTCTCAGATATGATTGCTGCACTCGGTGCCTGACGACGGCTCTGTTGTGGCCACGTTTGGAAGATAAACCAGGTATTATCTTGTTTGTATAGTCTTTAGTGTAAGTGATGGAGAATTACTTCATGGTTGAGGTGTCTTATTATTTTGCGCTCATGTTACAGCTTTACCCTTTATTGTAAAATTCGGAATTATACCTGCATAATGTTTGCTTCAGTGTTTTTTTCTTTATGTTCATTTTATTCCGTTTCCAAACCGTTTCTCAATCTTCTTGAACAGGACAAGAGTCTGAATCCAGACAGCTATACCTTGGTCTTACCTCTGAATTAGCCTTCACGCTTTCAGATCTGTTTTTCCCTCTTTCCATGTGACCTTCTCACCTCCTTTTTTCTGTTTTTCTATCCATGCCCCCCCACCTTCTAAACACAGGAAACCTGCACACGAAAACCCAGCTTGTGTGTCACTCCACTTTAAAGTCAGAGTATCAAGCAGGAAAATAAATACGGGATAGAGAAAGTAGCAGTAGAACAAAGTAAGACAAAATTGGCATGGCAGCAAAGCCGGCTTCTGGCTGATGTCCATGTTGATAGAGAGGCTTAGGCCTGAGCTGGGAGGATGCTGGAGTTAAAAAAAAAACATTGCTTCTGATACCATCAATGACATGCTATTGCTGTGCTATTACACTGCCAGAGGTATGATTGTGGCTTTGATTATCTAGCATAATGTGTGAAGCAGCCCTCCGCTATTCTTCATCCAGCAGTGAGTAATCTTTTGGAAAACCCGAAACATCGCTATATGTGTCCAACAATGCAACGGCCATGTTTAACTCACTCTCTCACTCTTGCACGGGCAGGATAATGAGAATGCTTTAAAACTATGATCTCCTTTCACACTTAACTCATTGTGGAATAGAGGCCGTCAGATGTCGGAGCCTATTACATAAAGATGTATGTTGTGTCTTTAATCACACATGAGAGACTCATCATTGTCATTGCAACAGGCCGGAGCATCCCACCCTGTGCACTTCAAAGAGGTGGAAATATTTCACACAGCAGACAGACTGTCACACAAGCACCTGTCACTTTTGTCTCCTCATATAAAGACAATTTAAGTAACTTGTATCAACAGTACGATTATCCTCCAGAGGGGAAAAATGATATGAGCAAGAGTGACTTAAAACGACACACATAGGTGGGCAAGTGTTGAGATGAAAGCAGGGAGATTTCCCAACAAGTCTTAACGGCTTTGTTCTAAAAAGATCCCGAGCTTAGATTTATCTGGTGGAATGCAGAGTGAAATCGCAGCCTGCATATTAAGCAGCCTGGCGAGGGGAAACTACGATACAGAGTACAGATATGTTTAGGTGGGGGTTGGGGGGGGGCTTTGAACATTCCTTTAAAGTTGCTGCAGGGACAGTCGAGGCTGTGTTCCATGACCGTGTCCACATGTTGACAGCTTTATGCCTGTGGTCCTGTACTTTAACTGCTGCCTTGGATAAACCCAAAAGCCATCATCTCTACCACTCGCTGCATGAACTGAAAGAAAATCTGCTCTGTGCTTGAAAATCTAAAAGCTGCACTGGTGAATGCTTTTTCATAGAAAGATGCCTACAGTAAAACAGGACGAGTGAACAGACAGTCATGTTTGAAGAGTCACTGGACGTCTCTACGTCTCCACTCTCAACAGGTGCTCTGTCTAAGATCACCAGAGAGCAGACGGTGGATCGCCTGCTTGCTTGAGTTTATTGACCTATGAACCTTCTAACCTCTAAAAAACAGTACACCGTCTTTCTCCGTTTACTACCGTTAATCACAGAAGCGAAAACAATTGTTGAGTTTGTGTTTAAAGGGAAATTTCTCACGATATGTTGTAAAATTCAAAGGTGCCTATGTGGATATGTTGGGTGACGCAGTGACGTTAGTGGTCATAGCAAGAAGGTTGCCAGTTCCAGACCTGGTTAGGCTTTGGGTCATTTCCATGTGGAGTTTAATCCACAGCCCTGGGTTTTTATCTTTGCCTCCTGTAGTGAATTTCATTCTAATGAGTGTTTTTAAAGATTACTTCTCGATGCTTTTCTCTCTGTGTTTGTACAGTAATGGACTGGTGACTTGTCCAGGCTGTCAAAAGTCATGCAGAAGATGGATGTTGGCTCTTGATGAACGGCAGCCATAGGGCCACAGCAGTTTTTCAGGTAATCACAGTGGTCTCTAAAAAATATGACAGAAGTAATCGCCACATCCACAAAATCCATGTAAAGATAGATAATCAGATAAATGTTATCCATAACAGTTTAATGTCTCATTATAATGGGGTCCACTATACAGCAGGACTGAGTGCCAAAATATCTATTTGTTAACATCTGAATCATTTTAAACTTAGTTTCTGCATCAATGGAAAATAATTTTCTGCTATAGTAATTTATCTGTCCTGGCACCATATATGTTTCTAAACTCTTGTATTATATATCAAATTAATATAGTGTAATCAATTTTATTTAGGGGCTTGGGTTGCACAAATATAATTTCAATATCAGTTATGTCAAGTTTTGGATGAAGAATAATTTTACTGTTTTTAACAACATTTTTATATTCAGGATTTACCTTGAGACTGAACTGATGGGTTCTGAATCTCTAATAGGCAATAATTTTGGAGAATTTGATGGCATTTTATACTTTCACAACTGTTTAGTGTCTTTGATTTGTTTTGATGTGTTTCCCTATATTTCCTACATATATACCTATGATATACATATACATATACCTACATATATACCTATTATAATTTTGGGATGTTTTATTTACTGCAGGTTTTTATGTACTTCATTCTGCTTCCTTTTCATTTATTTGGTTCAGTCAGACACCCATGCTTCTATCTTTTTCTCAAAAGTGTTTTGATGTTTTTATTTTCCATAATCTCACTACTGTGGTTCACGTTTAGTGTTTTGGTGTTATTTTAGGATCCTTAACTCTTTCATTTCAGGCTGATTGCTGTTCCCCGCCCTGACGTTGTTCACCTGTGCCTGAGTGTGTGATTGTCTTCACCTGGTAGCTTTGGTATATATATTGGTGCTTTTCTTGCGTGTCCTGTTTGCTGGCACGTCTGTGTATAAATGATGGTTGTGTTCCTGTTCCATTTGCGTCAGACTTTTGTCTGTTTGGATTTTTAGAATTTAGTTGGCTGTTTGCTTCACCACCTCTTTCTCCAATGCTTCCAGTCAAACAAGCTTCCTGGAACTTTTAAACAGCAGCCCAATGAGCCCTCCCCCAATCAGTGATCCCTTACAGTTCATTACTTTTTGTTTAGCTTCTCTTGTAATTAGTTTGGGTTTAGATTTGTGTGACACAACTTGCTTTTTAGTTTTGAATCTTGTTGCCCTCCTTTTTTTCTACCATCTTGACAGATTCAAGCAGAATACCAATAAGTTGCTATAGTTTTGCATTTTGGCAACTAGCAATATCTGGTTGACCAACCCTGTTCGTCAGGTATATAACCCGAAACTTACTTTGTTCATGTCTGCATTATGATTATTCTCATTTAGGAAAATTTTACGTTTATTCTTCATCTGGAGTATCTTTAAGCGTGAACAAGTCCTTCATATCTTATTGGACACTTGATATGCATTTCTTTGTGCTTCACTTAGACCACTGTGACCTCAGTTTTTCCCCCTACTGTTTTCCCTCATTCCTCACTGTCAACTGCAAGCAAATATACCATCTACTGCACTTTTATGTGGCACCTATGTAGTTAACGTACTAGAAGTAAGGTTGAGGGACTTGGCAGTAATTTGTTGTTGTGGAAATGTGAGGGTATATTGCTGA
Organism: Parablennius parvicornis; assembly: GCA_900302745.1. Classification (NCBI taxonomy): domain Eukaryota; kingdom Metazoa; phylum Chordata; class Actinopteri; order Blenniiformes; family Blenniidae; genus Parablennius; species Parablennius parvicornis. The sequence continues at coordinate 7,713 of OMNM01055168.1, read as the reverse complement.
TAAAAGCACAAAAGCATTATATTTGCTCTTTGGATTTTCTTTAAGGGACCTGTTTCCTTGTGTTGATCCTTCTGACCCATAAGTAGTCTTCAACCAACCAACCTCTCAACACCACCCCTCCCTTCATCGGTTACCAGTTCATATCCCACTTACATCGCAGTGAGACCATCCGCCCTCCCACATCAGCTTTGATGACAGTATCAAGTGTTTCTAAGTGTAGCACTCATAAGTTGTCTCCTTGTTTTGCTTTGATCCAGCTGATATGTTGCAATAGTGGGGTTATTTTCCACAGGTGTTAATTTTATACATAGAAAGAAGTCTCTTTTTGAACATGATCACAGTCAAAAGGTATGGACCAAAACAGCAACATGCACAAACCAAAGACAAATATACTGATATACTTGGTTTACATGAGCTACTTTAGGCACTTGAGACCTAGAAAAAAAAAAAAAGGCCAGGATAATAGGTATAATAATTTCACTCAATGTAGAGTCTTGTCTGTTTTACCTCCTCTGATCTTTTCACTTGAGCTTCTCAGAGCAGGAGGGCTGCACAGTGAGTGGATTTCAAAAGCTACTGACTGATGGAGCTCTTCATATGAAAGAAATGGTCGCACTGTTCCCTTTAATGGATGTTTCTTTTTCAATGAGGACTTCCCAGAACCCTTACTTGACTTTACACTCCACTTTACCATAACGGCCCATTCTGTTCCCATTACTCAGAAGTAGTCAGTGCCTCTCCTCCAGGATGAATGAAGAGAGAGATTGTAAACACACCAAGAGCCTCTTTCTCTTCAATCTGAAAAAAAAAAATGTCAAGCGATGACAACTTGGGGTGAAAATGGAGCATTTAAAAAATAATAAAATGTCTGCCAGGAGAAAAAAACAATAACATACTTCTACAAGCTTATACAGTAATATGTAAAATTGTTTATATACAGTGTATATAATACTCTGGTATTTCCATGTTGCTTCAATATGAGAAGAGTTTTTTCTGTTTGTTTTCACAGAAAACAATGATCTGGTTGCACGCTGTCCTGCTATCAGCGCAGGGCTCAGATAGTTGAGTATAAATAGCGTGAAAAGAGGAATTGTGCCAGACAGGAATGTCCTCCTCAAGGGCATCTGTTGGATGATGCCCAGAATGTCCTGATGGGTGTTAAAATTTGCTGGAGAGAAGCCAGAAGCAGTCAGGGAAGGAAAGAAAAAGAGAAAATCGCCAAGGGAGGCATCCATCTATCTTTTCTTCTTGCTCAATTTATGAAAGACGGGGAGAAATAACAAAGAGAAAAGAGGATAAGACTAGCTCGTCTTTGAATGGGAATCATTTAAGATAATAGATATTTGTAAAAGAAAGCAAGAGACAAAACAGATATTCCAGCAGCCCAGCCATTTTCTATACTACTTTATACATCTTGGGGTCATTGGGGACCTTAAGTTGCAAATTAAGTGGATTGTGACAAAGCTAACTAAATGGTTAGTTTAACATGGGGAGGATTTTAGAACTATTAAGAATTATTCATGCTCTTTAGATGGTAGTCCAGTCCCTCTCTGTTGCCTACATAGCTGATGTGACTGTAACAACATAAAAGAAAGGCACCAGACAAGAGAATCAATAGCGACTGGTATTGTATACAGTGATGAGGATTCATTACATTATTTATATATTTTCTATTTTTTTAATCAATTCATCAATCCATCCTTCAATTGGAGGAACGGAGATCAGCACCCGCTCCCACAGGCAATTTCAGAGTCAATCAATTAAAATCAAATACATTTTTTGGGACTCAAAGAAGAAAACAAAGTATCTGGAAAAAAAAACAGCACATACAGAGAGAACCTCCAAATTGATCCAAGGATTTTATTTTTCTGAGGCAAGATTCCCAACCACTGCTCTACCATGCAGCCCAAATGATGACTTTGTGCAGACGAATAGCAGCTCCTACTTCACTTTCATATTGTACACCAACATATCCATTTGTTTTCTTCTGGCTCATTTTCCTCTCTCACTCTGTCAGACTATAAACACAGTTTTGTTTTCTACCTGATGAAACGCACCACCAACTGGCAGCTATTCCGGCTGGTCATCACCTGGATATCAGAGGCATAAAAATGGAATGGAATCTCAGGATATGACCTTATAAAACAACATGCCGGAGGTGCTTTCAACAGCTCCTTCTCACTTCTTAAAAAGAAGCGCCGCAATGCCACGGCAGAGCGTATAAGCGATCAAGCAGCTATGTCGGGTATTGCCGAGTGATTTTGTCGGTGTGGAAGCCCCTCGTGTGTGTGCACAGCTGTGTATATCGCATGGATCTCGGTAAGCAGTGCTCAGCCACAGTAGCCCTGTTGCCTTGTTTGTAGCAACAGGAGCTGCTGTCAGTTGCACGGTGACCCGGCTATTTTACAGGGGTTGAAGGTCGGAGGTCAATGAGGTGACACTGGGATTGTTGGGAGATACGGAGTGAAGCAGAGCAGCCTCGTCACCGACCTGACACAAAAACAAAAGGCGGTGACCTCGTTCCATGGGAAATGCGAAGAAGCATGGGAAGTTGCTGATTTGAAGTTTAAAGCAATAGAAAGACAACACCTAAGCAATAACTCGTTAAAACTCCTGTGGAGCTGAGAGGTGCTGAAGAAATGCACTCCATTTACCACCTCAGTAAAAAGCTGAAGTAGAAGTGACCACAAAGCAGAGTCATCCGTAGATTCCCGCGTAGATATGAATCACCGTGCCGACACTGCCGAGAGACCCTGTGGCTCCGGCAATCGTGTTAAAATTAAAAAGACCATATATTTAGTACACGTGATTGTGAAATTTGAGATTATCAGAGAGGTCAGTGACTGGGTGTTGTAGCAGGAGGGGTTGTGGCCTCGGCCATGGTGCCTGAGATTTCACAGCAGCAGTGAATTCCTGAGCTCTTGGCTTGTCACAGAGAGATTTGTTTCATGTGTGAACACAAAGGCGGAGCGGGCTGCACACGGGCCCTCGACAAAAAAACAGCGAGTCTTCCGCTGCAGCAACAGCGTGTTCGCACAATGCCACCTCTGTAACTCCGATTTGCCTGCAGATGTTTGCTTTTGATGTCTCATCACGCGAAGTCACACTCTAGAATAGAAATGATAATCCTCACATCTCTACCTCCTCTGTTTTTTATTTTGGCGTTGTCAGGAGTTATTTTCAGAAGAAGAGGGACTTTCAGGTCTAAATTCCACATAAAGGCTTATTAGAGAACTCTGAGGATAATTTGCTATTCAAGAATAGAGAAGACAGATAAGATAAGTTGTTTCAAGACCTCTCATACTGTTAAAGACACCTCAAAATCACCATAATTCACAAGTGACAATTTAACAGTGTTGTGACCTGCAACACCAACAGGTGTCCAACAGCATTATCGGACTCTGTGTCTGTCTATGACCCTTAAATTGTTGACCTTCTCTCCTTCAAGACCCCCATTTGTTACCTCTTTAAGCCTCCAGGCTCCTTCGACATGACAGTTCTCTCTTTTTAGGTGCACATGAATTTTCATGAGACAGCCAACCATTAAAAGGCGCACTGAAGTAAAAACAAATCAGTTATGTTTCATGTGATTTTTTAAAAATTCTTTCTTAAACAGCATCTTAACAAAAGGTGAACAAATGTAATCGGACATAATGTCTTTATTTCTGAATCTCTCCTGAAATAGAAACTGTATCTGCAATGCCATTTTGCAGACGCTCCAAGGTTAACCAGAAGGCTTGCGTGACTTCCCTGCTCATCATACAAATCAGCGAAACCTTGCAGCAGAGACCACAGTGTAACACGGTTTTTCAGAGAGAATATGCCACCCATACATAAACCTGGCACCCACAAACATTCGCTTGTCCCCCTCCCCAGAGCACTGATGAGTGCATTTGTTCTCCGTCTGGGAACGACAGATCAAAAGAGACAGAAGATGGAAAGAAAGTACTGAATGCGGTTGCTGCTTGCTGCCAGTAATTCAGGGATTTGATTTCGCATCTTTGTGTGTTATCGTAAAGCGGAGATCGACACACAGAGAGGGCAAGAGGCGGGGGGAGAGAAAAGAGTGCTGAGAGAAATGAGAGCAGTGTGGGCATGCCTGTTGTTTGCTGGCATATCTCTCTTCTCCATCAGCTATACAGCAACTCGTTCAAAAGCAAGATTGCTTTACACTGAACAAAAAACTTTCACATAAGCACACTCATGTTATTGACATTTCACAATGCATCTATGAATCATTTTCACTTGTTCCGCATTGTGTTTATACAAACCAATTGTAAAATATTGCAAAAGGATTCTCTTGTTTTTGCAAACCGACTGATCTGATTGATTGAATCAGGCCAAACTTTTAAACAACATGCCTGAAATGCGCTGCATGCCAGCTGCCTCTATCTCCTCACTGAATCTCTTTATTTGCCCTTTTTTGTTGCTTTTCAACTTCTTCACTTTCCCATTGGCTTTTACCTCGTGTTTGTTTGTCCCTCTGCTTGATTGCACATTTACATAAAAAGCTTAGTGTCAGTGTATCATATAAAAAAGTTTAGTTTTACTTTTATATATATGACAAATGCTTTTACCTGCACTAAAAACATGCCCCTATTGTCATTCTCTAACTCTTACACACACACACACACACACACACACACACACACACACACACACACACACACACACATCCAGGATCATGTAACCAACCCAAAACACTTGCACCTGGTGTGGCCTAAAATAAGATCCCAAGGCTGCAACGTCGCAGACTGGTACAACTTTGACAGCAACTCAGAGGGTCTGTGTCAACCACAGTGCCACTAACCAAGGCACACACATGCACGCGTATGCAACCATGCACGCCCACACACAGTCTGGATGATTTACCTCCGGTAGGTTGCTGATTGGTCATTGCCACCGTCTGTTGCCCTGACCATGACGCCAGTAGCATGGGTTTTTTTCTTTAATACATCTTAAAGCTGTAAAGTAGGAGTGCATGGATACTCAACTATTCCAATATAGCAGGTGTTGAGCAGCACTCCAGGAACAGCTTACTACATAATGAACCCAGTCAGCTTGTGTATCCGTGTCAGTGGTGGCCTATTGCTCCATACTTGACTTTTTCTTCCTTTTCGCAGAACAATCCAACCCGTTAATTGCAAGGTAAACAACTGAAGAGGAGCATCACCCCCACAGGAGCCCTTTTCCTCTCCTCCCTCCCTCCTGTTCCTTCCTCTTGTCTTTTCTGAGGCGAGGTTGGCTAAGCCCCCCTTCAGAATCAGAATCTGGACAAGCACCAGTTGGAAGCTAATCCGGCTCGCCGACTGGACCCCTCCTCCGAAACAGCACAGCAGGGGTGGATTGATGAAAGGGACGCTGATATGAGGGACATGAAAGGCATTGTAGAGGCAAACAGAGCCACAGACACAGCTTGCCATAGACCCCTGCACTGCATTCTGTACTGTACAACAAGCCATTTAGGACATTACAAGACCACAGCATTATCAGAGTGGTTTACATATTCCAAGGCTGCCGTTTCACGGTTTCTTTTTGGTAGACATTTCTAGTCTGCTGCCGCTTGATGCAGGGTTTAAAGCACTATTTATGACTGAACTGTGTTCACACAGTGGTCTAAAAAATATTATCATTCAGTTTGATCAAGGCCGATATATACTGACTTAATTTTCACCTGTTACTCTCGGTTTGCGAAGTGCTGTCACAACATTTTGAAACTCACAGTCCACATCTGAAGTTAGTCCATCAAGGTGTGCTTTAAATGATTGAAAACTGCATTCCCCTCTGATAACCTGAGTATCTCCTCTTATAAACTGGGGGGGGG